>BQNB010047728.1:0-42945 GCA_026074375.1 Tanacetum coccineum | reverse complement strand
TTTGGCAGTTTTTGTCTGTTTTTGGTCATTTAAGCTCGTTTTTAGAGGTAAAAGATATGTGTAATTAAGCACTTATCACATTGCGTGAGGACACGGCAATACCTTAGTATGGGGGATTTTGGTATGTGCTTAATTACACATACCTTTTACCTTTAAAAACGAGCTAAAATAACCAAAAACGGACTTAAAATGTCAAATATATGCTTGTTTTGCTAATTGTATTGTGCAGGAACGGATAACTAAGAAAAGGACGAAAAACAAAGCCAAAACGACAAAACCGGACTCGGAATGGAAAAGACTGTGAAAGACAAAGCCAAATCAAAGCCGGAAAGTCAATCAAGTCAAAAAGTCAACAGAAAAGTCAACTGGTCAAAGTCAAAGTCAACCCAAGTCAACCCCGAGGCAAAAAGTCAAAGAAATATAAGTTTAGGGACTAAAATTACCAAACCCCTAAACTTATATGTGAAGAAGAAAAGAGGAAAAGAAAAGAGAAGGGCCAATTTGCCATTTAAGCAAAGTAACAAGTGGGGGGGCAAAACTGCCAACTCCCCATACTTGTACTAACAAGGACGAATCTTGCAAAGAGTTATATAACTCTTGGGGACTTGTTTTGCCAAGTCCCCAAAAGTTATATAACAACAAGGACGGTGGGTGCAATAACACCTATAACCATGAGGGACCAAATTTGCCAAAATCCCAAACTTATACCCTGTCATCCCCAACCCCCGTACAACACATTTTCCCGCCACTTTTGAAACCCAAAACCCACTCACGGGTTAACAACCCTTCTTTTACCCTATAACCTCAAAAACCCCATGGATACTCACCTCCCCCCTCCTCCACTAAAACCCTCAGCCATGTTGGCAATCCCCCATCTCCCAAAAGGCTAAATCGACGGTTTAGATGAGTTTTTGGTTTTGCTCTCACCAAACTAACACAACAAACACATGGGTTTGAAGACTCGGCTATAAAAAAGAGAAGAAGACAGAAGCTTTAGGGAGAAAAGTAGTTAGTTGTTTTTGTTTTAAATTTTCACTTTGTATTTTCTTCAATTTTAAGCATTTCTTTCAAACATTTTCGTTTTCAGCTTTCATTACTTGTACTCTTGTTCATACAGCTTGTACTACATCCTTTTAGCAATAACAATTCAGTTTACAAGTATTTGTTCACTTTGATTTCAATTACAAGTCGAATTCATCAAATAAGCTCTTAATAAACTCATTTGAGCTTATTCTTTCTCATAAGCTCAATTTTAGTCAAATTATGTTTCTTAAGCATTCATTTACTCAGATTACTCATTTTACATCTAAACATGATCACTTGAGTTAACTTGAGTTCATTTTGGAAGCTTAAAGGAGAAATAAGCTAAATTCTAGCTTATTGAGGTCTAGAGGCAAGGTGCCACTTAGGAGCTTAATTTGAGGTCACTCACTCTACAAGAGTGACCTCTAGTGCTGAGACTTCCATTTTCAGGTTTAAATTTGTCAATTTCATTTCAGCTATTTCATTTAGCTTAATTCAAATTTTCTGTTTTATCTTATGCTTAAATCCTGTTTACTTAGCTTAGTTAGTTTATAAGTTTGTTAGTTTTAAGGCTGGTTTAGTTTAAAGTAAAGTTAGAATTCACTTTTTCAATTCTGTCATATATAGAGTTAGTTTAAGCTAGTAGATAAACTAGCTTATTATCACAAATAAGCTGCAAGTTTTACTGCTTAAATAGCTTTATTAGGTTAATTTTAGTATAAGTAGATAAAAAGCTTTATAAGTTTTAGTGTTTAAAAGACTTTAGGTGCAATTTAATTTGACAGCTTTCTCTTAAAGGTGTGTTTGGGATTAGTCTACTTTGACTCTTAAAGTCATAATCAACTTGTCAAAACTGTTCATTCATTTGAGTTAGGGTATATGTTGAAGTTTTAAAAAGCTTTTGGAGATTAAAAAGTAGAATTCAAAAACTTAGAGTCTAAAATCTCTTTTCTAGCACCAGGGCAGAAGAATGAAGTAGGACATTTTAGGTTTTGGTGTGCTTTTAGTTCCTATTGTTAAACTTTTGCCAATTAAGTTGTAAATGCACTTAGTGTATTGTTTAGAAATCCTAAAGCTCAAACCTTAGCCTGCACTAGGTCCTTTGCACATTGCATCAGCAAGCTTAAATGACAGCAACAGCATATCAGTTTATGATCTAGCCATTTCACTCTTAAAATTTCTCATTTTCCATAAGAAAGTTTGAAATCCTTTTACTTAGGTTAGTTCAAGGAACTTAGGTTAGCTTATTTTCAAAAGTTCAGCACTTAAAGTTTAGTAATAAGCTTTCTAGCTTACTTGAAAAAAGCTTAAAAACATTTCATAAAAACTTAGCACTTTTCCATCTTAATTTTCTTTCTAATGTTGTTAACTCTTGGTAAATTTTAGTTTAGATCCCTTTAAAACACATCTTAAGTCTTAATAAGCATCTTTTAGTTTCAGCTTTCATTAAGTAATAAGCTCACAATAAGCCAAAACCTAAAAAGCTTGTCAAATAGCTACTTTCTGTGACAGGAAACTTACAGCTTATTTTCTAGCTTATTCTTTGGTTAAAAGTCCAAAGTGCTTTTGTTAAAGTTGCTAGGAATAAGCTGTTTTACAACTTTGTAGTTTTAAGTTTTGTCTGAAAAGCACTTTTTAATAAGCAAAAATAAGCCAAATTCGTAGGGTCTGTTTGGTAGTTTTCTCATAGTTAAGGGGCACCCGTTTCTATTGTAGTGTAAAATTCCAAATATTAGCCCGCCTACCCTGTAGTTTACTTTCTTTCACTTTTTACCCTGTCTTTCTTAGTTAAATAAAAAAGTTAATATTTTTGTTTTTAGTTTTATTAAAAATTAGGTTAAAGTTTTAATTGAATAAATTAGGGTTCAATTAGCTTTTAAAAATTAGGGCTTTTCATTCCATTAAATTTCTGCACTCTTTTAGTATCTTAAAACCATTTTTCTATATTTTTCCAGTTAAATTTGTATTTTCTAGCAATTAAAATAGATTTTAGTTATTACTTTTTCTTATAAAAATCATAAAAAATAGAAAAATAGTTGAAAAATTAAAATTCTTTTTGCATTAATTTTCATTTTAAATCTAGTATTTTTGAAAAATAAAAGAAAAATTTTAGTGTTAATTTTTAGAAAAAGTTTATTTTTGTTAATTCATTAAATCTTAGAAAAATCATAAAAAATTCAAAAATTAATAAAAAAATATTTTTCTTTTTTATAAAATTTTCTTTTGTCATTTAGTGTCTAGGAAAAATATAACATTTAGTGTAGGCTTAATTTTTCTTAAATTTCAGTCTTAGACCCGTTTTACCGGGTGCGTTTTACCGTTTCTTTTCGTTTTACATTCAAACGACCTCCGTTTTAGTTCTAGTTTTCTTTATTTTTTAAATTAACTTAATTAGGATTTAATTTTGATTTTTAATTTAATTTAGCATTTATTTTCTTAATTTTTAGTATTTAGGTTTCCCATTTCCTATATCTGTTTCCCGTAGATTAAATTAGGTTTTATTTGATTAATTTTAGTTGTACCTATAACATTGTTTTCCAAAGCCAGATCTAAATATTCTCCATCGTCAATTCCTCATCAAACAACCCAGGATTACCTCAATTGAGCCGATCGTTGGACATACGACCCGGGGAATCATCTCTTCCGAATCATTTTATCATTGATTCATCTTGTGTATTTTAAATCCTTTTGTTGGAAATTGGACCTTTTGAGCCTTGTCAAGGGCATTCGGGTTAGGACTGTATTAGGTTGCTATATAAGTGGTAAAAAAAAAACAAAAAAAAAAAATGCTTAACCGCGAATCAAAGGCTAAACACTTCAATGGTGTTAGCCTCGTTATAATTATTTATGCATGATTTTCTAATTCTTAATTAAATTATTGTTTTAAATGTGGATACTTTTATATGCTTGTACATTGTGATCCTCACCTTTTGGTACTGCTAAGGCTAGAGTAGAGCTTATTAGCTATTGAGTAGGTGTGAACAATTAAAAACTAGTCTAATAGGTTAATTGGAATACACAATGACATTATTTGATTATAGTGATTGTCCATTTCACTATCTGCTCTAGATTATGTACTTAGGAAGTGCGAGTAGACCATTTGTTAGTTGCCATCTAATAGAGGGTTTAAATGTCGAGAAGTGGGATTGTCGACATTAGGCAAGTCTTTAAGGTAGTCGGGGGTTTAATGACTATGAACTAGATGCCCGATTTTCCCCATTAATAACAGTGTTGAGATCAAAGAATATAGCTTATTTTACGAACTTAAATTGGACCTAATATATTAAGAACCCTAAGTAAATAATAATTTAGAATTGCACTAGGAAATAGAATCACTGAGTTAATAATGAAATAACTAGGTTAGCACGCTTTCTCCCTTGATAAGTTCAACTTTATTTCAATTCAGTAAATTATTTAATTGCAATTTAGTTAACTAAAACAACACTAAAAACGTTACAACTAATAAAATTCAAATTTTAAACCACACACTTAGCTCTTGGGACTACCTCAGATTTACCAAAACCTACACTATACATGATCTAGTTCTTTTCCCGTTAGTGCATTGGTAGATCATAGGTTGTCGAGTTACTATAAATTTAAGGGCAAATCGCACAAAAAGGTATCCCACTTAGGGCCAATTTGAATTTTAGGTACCCAGCTTTATTTTTTTCAATTTAATGTATCCAAGTTATTTTTTGCGCCACGTAAGGTTATGTCGGCGTTTCAAAAGATGTTACCGCTCATTTTTCAGATGAATCAGTTAATTAATGCGATATATTGTTATAATTGTGCATTTAAAAGTCATTTCGGCTAAATATATGTCTCGTAATCGCTTTTGAAAAGTCGAAAAAACCTTAACATGCAAAAAAAATAACTTCAATACCTTAAATTGAAAAAAATAAAGTTGGGTACCTAAAATTCAAATTGAATCTAACTGGGATACTTATTTTTGTGTGATTTGCCCTAAATATTAAACCTAGTCTATTAAATAAAATACGCATGAAGATCTAGTTCATTACCACCAATCATATACCTTAGTTAGATCCGCTTAGTATTTTAGTCCTAAAAATACATGAGTGATTCGGTTAGTATTTTAGTCCTTAAAATACGTTTGTGAAAGTTTTGGTTTCATCTTGAGAAGAACTCGACAGTTAGCTTACTTTCGGAAATATTGTAAGCAACGTTGTACGGGTTTCTCCGCCTGAAAGGAGATTGTTCATATAGTGCTTTGAACTCCTGATTCAGATACTCAGGGAGTGGAGTAGGGCGAAGAGGAGCTTCGTAGCCGAAACACTATAAATTCTTGTTTATTGTCCTGCAATTATATACTTGTTGTGATTGATTGATCTCATTATATACTCGAATATATTTTCATAAAACGATTAATTATAAACGAGAAAATGGTAAAACTATTCAACTCTTCTTCTAGTTTTTCATAATTATTACCAAAGCAGTGTCACCAAGATTTTAAAAATAAATGGTACAATAAAACTTGAATCTATCTATGGATACCGATAAATATCTAGAAGGGAAATCTATGCAAAAACCATCGCTTTTCGAAAGCAACAATTTTATATATTGGAAAAATAGATTTGAGACATATGTGAAATCAAAAGATCTAGATCTTTGGCATGTTATGTAGCACCCCTATATTTGACATATAGCAGCGGAAGCTAATTTGGGTTATTACTTCATATATCAACAGTCATAATCATAGAAAACGACTCAAAAGAGACGTTTTGGAAAATTCAGTTATCATTCAATATTATTTCAGAGTTTTACAAACAGGAGGTCCCAAAATACATATGAAAACATAAAGTTTGAATGATAAACAAAGGTTTGGACTCCAAGTCCCAAATGCCACGCTAACTACCTGCCTATAGGGAGGTGGCTCAATAGAGGGAGCGCTGAGATAAACATGCTAAAAGGATCAACACAACGGTTGAGTGAAATTCACAGTGTTTGTAATGAAATGTTTGAACACAAGTCATCATAAGTGGTAATAATTGCAACGAATTACAATATTATGAAAACAGTATTAGCCCTAAAAAGCTCATGCAACCAAACATCAACATCCAAAGTTAATTTTAACGACTGAAGGAACAATTGTTCTTATGGAAAGTAACTTGCAAAATTATACTTTGTACTCCAAATATATTTGCGTTTGGTTACCCCATGTCCGGTACACCAACGGAGTTGTCACCGCCACCCCCAATAGATCTAATCCACAAATTCTCGTTCACATCAAAAGTTACTTAATGGTCATGATTAAGAAATATGTAGTGAAGGTCAAAACTTAGCAATTATACATCATGAAGCAAACATTTGGAAAAATACTGGTATTTATGGTTTATTAAATTTAATCTCCCATGGAGTTTAGAAAACATATAAAAGTGGGACTATAAACTCACCTTGATAAGGTAGTTGATTGATTTGAAATTTAATTTATGTTTTCAAAACTTTATAAAGTTTAACATACATCTTACTTTGATTTATTAATTTATGGAAATATTGTATCACTGTTCGGGCTATCATAATTCAGAGGTCATGTAGTAAACGTTTGAGGAGCCAGGACACTTTAAATCGTAAATCCAGCAAACTCGTCAAAACGTATATCCAAATGAAACCCCTCACATGAAATTCCCTAGTAACGTGATACGATAAGATTTTAAGTTTCTTCAAAAGCTAGTCGATGATAAGTTACGTTAAATATATAACGTAATTGTTTTATAATGCGTCGATCGATGATTAATAATGATAAATGTGTCGGGTTTTAATAAAATCAAGTCTTATAATATTAATATATATTTTTATAACTAATATAAAAATATTTCATTTTATACCTTTAAGAATGAAAAAATGACAATATATACCCTTGGTTTATAAACTTTTACAAGTTTAGTCCTTTATATAATAAGTATAAATATATATTAAACCTTTAACTTTGAAACTTGGCAAGATAGGTCCTTATAGTTATAACTTTAGGAATATGACATTTTCAGCCCCTTTAGTTATAATTTCCAAAATATTTACAATATATACCCCTTGCATGGGATTTATTTGCGAAACAAGTCAAAAAACCATAATAATAATATTTTTGGAATTCAAGAGAGTTTTGCAGCTTATGGCTTATTAGAATAAGCTAAAATAAGTAGAGTTTACGAGCTTATAGCTTATGCAAAGGGCTTGTGATTGAAAAAAAATCAAAACGAGTACGTTTTAGGCTTTTAAAACAATTCGAATGGGTTTGATGTTCAAGTCTCTTAACAAAGAGTTCCTTCATGATCTAATAGAGTTTATGAACAACCTAAAACAGTAGCAAAGCTTATAGGACGAGTAGAAAAAGCTTACAACTTGAAATGGGTTGAAATGGAGGTTTCTGGTTCGTGTAGCTTAGAGACGAGTTCTATGGCTTCTTCCTTGGAATCCTTGGTTTCTAAACACACCGTGGGACTTCTATACTTCTGCTAGTGCAAGGATAGAGCAAAATTTTGAGGTGGAGAAGTGTTTTTGGAATGACTAAAAGTGTGTGTTTTGGTTCGACTATTTATAGGCAAGAACTAACTTGGTGCGCAAGTTCTAGCTTGATGTGGTGGCTTAGTTATAGATTAGTGATTCATGGAAGGTACTAGGGTGACTAAGGAAGGATAAGGAGTGACTATTATGAGCTAGAGTGATAGCATAGCAAGGTGGAAGGAGATAGAGAAGTTACGGTGATGACTAGGGGTTTTGGAGACTTGGTGGCCAAGTTGGGTGACAAGGTGGAGTGATGGTGATGTGGTGGTGAGGTCATGGTGATGAAGGTGGTGGTGAGTCATGGAGGAGCTTGAGGTGTTTATTTAGTTTATACATGGTTGTTTTTGGACAGCCAACATCAGTCCTGGTAATTTGGTTGCTATTTACAAACCGTAATTCCGATCAACCTCAAACCAGTGAGCATGGTTAGATATTTGAGTCCTCTACAACTTTTAGTTTTACATATTCAGGGGTTACTATACAAAAATCTAGAGATAACAACCATTTACTACAGGTGTGTAGAATTTGCGCACCTTTGCCATTTCGGCTATAACTAATTCATCTGACGTCGAATCGGGGTGATTCAATCGGCAAAATGATCACAAGACATAGGGATACAACCTAGTGTTTTTACTTAAAACCCAGAACCTACTGATTTTTCCCAGATCTTGTGTTTTATTAACGGATCAGATTCTGAAAACTATGAACTAGTTTAAGGTGTAATGGGTTTGCTACAGTTTTATGATTTTGGTTTAGGGTTAGATGAATTAGGGTTTTAGGATTAGGGTTTAGAATGATTTAGGGATTAGGTTTAGGGTTTAGGAGTTATGCATTGGGTGTTTGTACCTTGTGTTAAAGTGGTGGTAAGATATAAACATGATTTAGGAGGTAAAATGACCTAGTTTGTATTTCATGCACAATTGACTTGTACATTGAGCTTTAGAAGGTTGTACTAGGGTTTAGGAGGGAAAAGATATTCAAAAGTTTGGCATTGTAACTTGTACACATGCTTTGAACATTTGTACACTTGTTTTGACATGTAATTAGGGTTTTTGGAATAAACGTTAACGTATAATGCTTGTTTTGGAATAACGTTGTAAATGGTACGTTAAATGGATAACGTACATGGTAAAAATGATATTTAAACATAGACTTGACATATTAGGATGTTTACATAATGTAAACATAGTTGTAGTTGGCATTGGTTGTTGCGTGAGCTCATTTAATTTGCTATGTAAGTTACGTTATATAATGGATGGACTAAAGAAAAAAAAATATTCCTATGAAAATGGTTGCTTCTAATTTAATAGATGAATAATTGCATAGAGGAAAATTGTGGGTTGTTATATGTAGCCTCAAGGTATTAAGGTTTCCTTGAACCCTGTTAGATTGTAACTGTTCTATATCGATCATATAGAATTGAGGCTTGGAGTGAATGTATGAATGTAAAACCTTGTTTAATAACAATGAATCTTTGTTTGATTATTCTGCCTTTGTTATAATTAATCCTAGATTAGTTCTAAACAAACTAGAGCTTTTATCACTAAGTGGCCAAGGTCAAGTAGTGGGCATGATGTTATTTGGGTAATAGTCGATAGACTGACTAATTCAACCTATTTCCTGGCTATACATGAAGATTATAAGATGGAGAGGTTGGCAAGGTTATATATTGATGAGATAGTAGCAAGGCATGGAGTGCCTGTGCCGATCATCTCAGATCATGATAGACGATTTACTTCAAAGTTTTGGCAGACTTTAGTGCACCTGTAAATGTTCTTATAAGGTTTGGTTAAAATTATATTTTGAATAAACTCGAAGTCGAGCCGATTCTTCAAAAACATTGAACTTTGTAGCAACTCATAATTTAATTTCAAGACAGTTCTTGTTTGATGAGTTGCGAGATTAGGTTATGAATCAAGTTGTTACACAACTTAAGGTTTTTGACGAGTTTCCTCGAGGACGGGCGAGGTTCATGTAGTTTGGATGCTTGTCTTCGCTTATAGTTGTTATATGTTGCTATTTGTACCTTTGTTTGGGTAAGCAAAATTATTAGCAGTAGAATCGATTAAATTTCGGGATGAAATTTCCTTAAGGAAGGGAGACTATGACAACCACGATTTAACAAGGTTAGTTTAACCGTCAGTGTTAACTTGCCTAGCTTTATATGTTTAGAATTATATGCGTAAGATGAATCGGTGATATATGTGTATTAATATTTGTGATATTATATATGTGTTTGATGGTAGGAATGAATGATTTAATCATTTCATTTTGTATGTGATGGTAAGTTTGGAATTTTAGTGCGTTTTGCGATTATAGCTTTTGAGGAACTAGTTCTCCAAACTAGCTCTCCAAACTAGCTCTCCATACTAGCTCTCCAAACTAGTTCTTCAACTAGTTCTCTAACTAGTTCTCCAAACTAGTTCTCCAACTAGTTCTCCAAACTAGTTCTCCAACTAGTTCTCCAAACTAGTTCTCCAACTAGTGAGTTGAGAAATGATAATTTATTAAGTTAGTGTATAATAATAATATTTGGGAAAGTAATAAGTGAAATAAATGATTTATATTTAGTGTGTAGTAAGTATTTTATTTTCTTAAAAGTGTAAGTAAATTAATATAAAAGTGTAAATAGACTTTATATTAAATACAAACATTCACTAAATACATAATATAAAGTTTTATAAAAAAAAATATAAAAAAATAATATGTGTATGTGTAGGATCGGCTCAAGGAGAAAAAAAGAAAGGAAAGGTATATATTTTTATAAAAATAAAACCTGTATTTTTTTTCCTCCCTTCTCTTGTGTCGACCCATAACTCTCTTCAAACCCTAGCCACCATTTTTTAGCTTTCAAGAACAAGGTTTTCCTTCTTCTTTAAAAATCTTGTTAAGATTTAATTTATGTATTCTTAATCATTCATGTAATCTAATTATGTTATTTTTATGTAACAATTGAATTGATGGATTAGGGTTTTGTAAAAGTTATGTAATTATGAAGATATGATCATTTAATATTGATTTGGGGATAATAATTAGGGGTTGGGCATGTTTGATTATGTTTAATTATTGTAAATTCGGAATTGAAAACTGGGCAGATTTTTTTGAGTCATCTTGCGAGAGTTATAACTCGGTCATACAAATAACTTTTATCGATTTTCTTGAGCCTAAAATTATCTACAGAGAGTCTACTTTCCAACCCAGGTAGTTTCATAAATTAAAATTGAGTGGAAGTCAGTCAAAATAAATTTAAAATATTTGTTGTCAAATCTGAGTTTTCAGGACAAATTTTGGGTTGTGTTCGTGAGGTCAAAAACCATATCAAAACATTTTTTTAATTAATTAAATTCAAACTGGAGTAAGTTCTAGATGTTTATTAATTTCTGGAATTTTTATAGATTTTTTCCATGAGTCTAAGTATGCTTAATAAGGTCAAACTTTTTGGTGTGCATATCAGATCCGAATCTGGACACTTTGTGAAGTTGGAATTTTAAAATTAGTTAGACTTATTATTATTTTTTCTAAAAAATTATAGCAGTTACAAAACTCATTGATGATGTTGTGAATGTAATATGGAAGTCCAATTAGGTCATTTATTATTTTATTAGTGGTCGTGAAATGACTACAAAATTTTGTCATAATCTGGGAAATTGAATATAGAAATAAAAAGTGTTTCAGGTTCAAATAAAGTCTGGGAAGCATGGTAGGATGTCTATAGGTGTATGATAAACCTTAGTATCCATCAATTGAAAGGTTACATGATTTAGGGCCGTAAAGCCTTGATCATGAGTAACCCGTTAACTTTGTTGTGTAGATTCTTTACCGAGTTGTGTGCGCGTTTGTGAAGTTTGAGGTGAGTATTCATGACCCCCTTTTTCTATGTTTTCGTGGGGTAAAAATGATACTAAATGGTTTTGAAATGTTTTAATTGCTGCGAATAATTGTTTTACTTGGTTTTGGACATTACTTGATATTATATGGCTTATGTGTATGTATTCTTGGATCGAAGGGGTACGCCTATCCCATATTGTGTGACTTATTGGATCGAAGGGGTACGCCTATCACATGTTGTGGGACTTATTGGATCGGAGGGGTACGCCTATACCATTCTCTGTGATGATTTACTTGCTTGCATTTGTGTATAATATTCTTGTATGTCCTAATGTTTATGATTCGCAGCAAGAGTAAGTATTCATGTTAAACCTATGAATCTCACCAACTTTATGTTGACGTTTTAAAGTATCATTTTCAGGTGAGACTAGCGAAGTTAAGGAAGTTAAGATGCGTGGCTAGCGAGACCTTAGGATCTTGCATGTGGAGTCTTTCCTGCTAGAGTTTTATTGCATACTTTCATATTTTGGATATTTTGAATATTAATGTTGTTATGGTTGGAATTTATTTATGTCTATGTATTATAGTGTTGCGATTAACCTCAATACAAGACCCTTCTTATGTTAGGTGTCATCAACTCGTCATAACACTTTGGTTTTAATTTAAATGCATTCTAGTTATTCTCTATTGTTGACATCAATGTGTTGTGATGATGCTATCGTGTCACGCCTCGCGTTTTTGCTTGGCGGGGTGTGATAATATGTATATTCTTTTTATAGATTTAATATGTAGTGTTGTATGATCTCATTATTTATCTTACGTTTAATTAAACCGATGAAAGTGATTGAGTCTTTACTGATAAGCTTTAGTCTATTAGTGTGTGTGTGTGTGTGTGTGTATATATATATATATATATATATATATATATATATATGCAAGAACAATTAACTTATCATTCCAAATTATAATAGACTATAATAAGACAATATTAGTTAGTGTTTAAGTTAGTTTTAATTATATTTTAACTACCATTAGTTATCACCACTTAAACTTTTCAATTAAACTACAAATGTTTATGGAAAAAAAAGTTTTTGTTAATTTTTTTTAAAGTCATGACCCGGCCGGGTTTATAAAACCGGGTCAACCCGTGTCAACGAAAAACTGGTGGTTTAAACCGATTCTTAAACAAGCAAAAACCAGGTCACATCCGGCCCGGTCTTCGAGCCGGTTCGCGATTCAACCGGTCGGGTCAACCTGGGTTTTAAAACATTGAGTATTATTCTTATTATGAAATGCATATCCGTTAAACGGCCATTGGCTTACTGATATATACCTGATATTTTAGATGAATATTTACAAATAGGTGAATGTTGTAGTCGTGAAAGTTTAGACCATTTTATGAAATGAATTTAGGATTTATACTTGAAAAAATATTTAAGAAAACCCTCCCCTAATGATATTGCGAAGCTATATGAAAAACACAAAAACTATCATGGGTTCTCGGGTATGCTTGGTAGTATAGATGATATGCATTGGGAAAGGAGGAATTGTTCAAATGCTTACAAAGCCTAGTTTAAACGAGGGGATCACAGATATCCAACATTAATGCTTGAAGCGGTTGCTTCACAAGATTTGTGGATTTGGCATGCATTTTTGGGTTATCGGGTGCCAATAATGAACTTAATGTTCTATATCGGTCGAATTTGTTTGACGACGTTCTTGACGATGTCGCTCCCAAGTGTCCGTTTACAGTGAATGGTAATACATACAACCGAGGATATTACCTAGCAGACGGTATTTATCCCACTTGGTCTACTTTTGTCGAAACTTATACCGTCGCCCGAACCCAAGCCGATTTAAACTTTAAACGGGCTCAAGAAAGTGATAGAAAAGATGTTGAATGGGCTTTTGGTGTCCTTCGGGGTCGTTGGGGGGATTATAGCACAACCAACACGTTCTTATATGGTGCGTAAAATACGTAGGATTATGTATTGTTGCATCATATTGCATAAGATGATCACAAAAGATCAAAAATTCAAAATCAGTTACTACAATGATATATATGTTATTCTCATAGCCAATTTAGAGCGTACATGGATCAAGAGATGCGATGTACATAGAAAGAACTAAAAGGAACTACGCGACAGAAACGTGCATACTAGCCTTCGACATGATCTTGTGGATCATCTTTGGAAATGACGTCTACAACAACAAGAGCACGAAATGTAGTTTCTTATGTATTGTACCTTTTTTAATCGAAATGTCGTATTTATTTTACGTATTGTATCTTTTTATCGAAATGTCGTATTTATTTTAATGTATTGTGATTTTAATTTTATTTGAATTAAATGTGTTTATTTTAAATTCAGATGAAAAAAGAGGACCAACGGCATGTTATTAGTATTTGCTGAGGAGGGTGCTTTAGTTATTGGGATGTTATTGGAGAGATGCTTAGTTGGCGCTGATGTAGCACACCAATAACGTGTTATTGGTATGTAGTGCACCTTGCACTCTAACATGTTTTCAAGATCAAAGTAAGTGCGAAAACATAGATTAAACCAAATAAAAACACACGACATATGTATCAAAATAAAGGAAAATGACAAAAATATTTATTTTTACCAACATGCTTCACAAAATACTTAATTTTTATAAGAAAAAACAAAATACCCATAAAATCCTTAATAATTTTTCAACTTTCTTTTAATTACCATGATTAACTTGTTTTATTTAGACATAATTATTTTTGGGATTTTTTAATTTGTGTGATGACATTTATTAAATGGACTAAGTTACTTTCTTATAAAAGATTTATTTATAAATAAAAGGAAGTTAGTCATGATAATAGAAAAAAATTAACAAATTATCAATGTAAACACTAAAACATATTAATTTAGGTTCTTTTAATCGCATTGTTTAATATGTTTAAATATATAAAATACAAAAACATTTCCACCATCATATTTCCGTCTCTATAAGTGGAAAGGGGTTAGCAAGCATTTAAATTGATTATGCATCTTTTTTTAGATAGAGCCAGCGTTGCTAGAGGTATCTTATAGGTAAGTGACACTTTTATTTAAGTTATTTAGGGTGGGTTTGGTATGTAAGTGGGTTTGTTATAGGATTTGTTTTGGTTTTAGTTTGAAAGAAAAATAAAAAAGAAAAAATGGTAACTGAAAATTTGTACTATTATTTTAGAACTAAAAGAAATATATTTTATGAAAAGTGGTCCACAATGTAATAGATATATAAATAAAAATTTACAAATGTTACTAAAGACAAATGGTGTATTATGTTTTTTCTAAGCATATACATGTCTTTTGTCAAAAAAACTCATCGATTTACTTTCTTTCACAAAAGACCATATTTGAAGGTGTCATTGTTAATTTTCAAACCCAATTTTTCTACCAAACAATTTTTTGTAAGGTGAATCCATTCCAAAAAGCCCAATAGACGCATACCAAACGCACCCTTAATAGGAAATGATAGTTTTTGGGTTGTGTTATGAATTTCAGCCCACTATCTACAAGTAATACTTCTTTTAGACCTCCATTTTAATAATATAACATAGTTTTTTTTATTAGTTTTTATTTCATATTTTTTGTCAGTGTAATGCTTTTGACTTATTAAACTTTATATTTTATGTTTCGTACTTTAAGTTTTATAGTTTTTTAATATAAACAAAAATTTTAAAATAAAAATTTTAAAATAAAAATTTTAAAATAAAAAAATATTAAAAATCAAAAATTTATAGTGGGGGTATTGTTAGTAGGGGTGTCAAACGGGTTATCGGGTCGGGTTTGGGGGCTTATCGGGTCGGGTCTATCGGGTTTTGAAAAAATAAAAATTGACCCGCAACCCGACCCTATAAGGTTTCGGGTCTATCGGGTTCGGGTCTATCGGGTTGCGGGTTATCGGGTTAGGTCTATCGGGTTATCGGGTTACATGCTAATCTCATTTCATAATTTTCTTTTTCTTATTAAATATACTACACAACATGAGATCAACTTGAATATTAGATAAAAACAACACTAATAGTTCTCCTTTAGTGCCCCAATATAAGCTACGAACAACATATGTATATACGAATTCGGTAATTGAATGTATGTACGGCAAGTAGGAATGTTATGTTTGGGGCTGTCAAGTATATGAAACTGGTGGAAATGAGTTTAAGTGATGCAAACCCATTGTGGCACGATTGGAACACCAAAGAACATGAAAGGATTGCAAATTTTAGATGTGCACAGTTTAACTTATAAAAAACTTCTCTGTCGGTGATCTGTGACAAGTAATAGACTGATCGCCTAAGAAATAGAGATTCAGAATCTTGAAAAGTTACAAATTATTATTGTGGTTTTTTTTAAGCTTATCGAGTTTATCGGGTCAACCCGATAACAAATTAAACCCTAACCGACCCTATTAGGCTATCGGGTTTATCGGGTTGACCCGATAACCCGATAAGCTATGTTTGACCCGAATCAACCCGACCCTATAAGACCTTATCGAGTGTTGGGTCGGGGTTCGGGTTCGGGTTCGGTTGACCCATTTGACACCCGCTATTGAGTAGTGGTTTTAGGAGGTACAATTAACCACAGTCTCGTAGTTTTTTTATCCATTTTCTTTATTTAATTGCTCGGCAAATATTTTTGAAATATCAAACTTTATATTTTTTGTTTCGTATTTTCAGTTTTGTAGTTTTGTAAAGAAGAAAAGAAAAAAATATGTCATTATCCATTTAAGAGGTATGTATAACTTAAACCTTTTGTGATACATGCGATGTTAATCACCAGGGCCGTCCCGTGAAATTTTGGGGCCTTGTGCCATTTTGAAAATATAGGCCTCTCGAGCAACAAAAAAGATTCAAAAATGTATATAGAATATGGTAAGTATAAAAAAATGTATAGCATTATATAAACCTTGACCTTTGGATGGAGAACGTACAAACGACTTCATTGGAAAAACGAATTGGACCACTTCTAAACAGTTTTTCTATACATGGGTAGAAAGTATTAATTTGAGATACCCATTTTTTCTTATTTACAACTACAACTAAATACTAGGACAAAAATATAAAAGTTATGAACCTTAGGGGCTGAAAAAACTGAATCGATGAAATCCTTACGTATGAGATCATCCTCATCCGTGTATCATGCTTGCTCTGTTATGTTTTTTTTCCTCATTGAATCGCTTGAAGTTTAATCATTTGAAGTTGATCTTTGTTTTGCTTCTAAAACTTTAAATATCTTAAGTTCATCAATTCTGTGGCAAACCCAAAATTAAACATCCTTTTTTTATTTTATTTTAGTGCCGTGTGTAATTTTAAACATCTGAAGGCCCAGCTCTAAATTATTAGGCCCTGGTGCGGGTGTGCACCTGCACACCATCTAAAATTTGGCCACACTGTTAATCACGTGTAATTGCATCACCATAATATGTGCCATGATGGTAAATGCCCCAAGCACACGCTATGTAGGTCGTTAGTATTAGAGTATTTTTTTCTTTTTTAGGTGTCTATGATGGCAAACTGACTTAGACATGTATTCTTGTTCTACTGTTGTCGGGAAACATTGGTCGCATGATCATTGTGCAATTATACAAAGTTAATGTATAAAACCAGGATTTTCACTCGCAGAACATTTTATTACGGAGATTTGTGTGGCAATTTGTCGTCGTGATATTGATTACAGTAGTAAATTTCAGATCTTTGCTTAACCTAAAAACTGGTCTTTCCGTTATTTAAATTAAGTGTTTGGTTTTGCGGTAGAACTTTAGTAATCTTTAAACACGCAAAAGATAATAGAAGAAAATTCTAGAGAGAGAAAGGTTGGAGGAAAGCTTTCTAGTAGAGAATAGTAAAAGATGATATGGAAATTAGAGATTATAAGAAATGACATGACCAACCAACACCCTCTCATGGGTGGTGAGGTATTCTGTATATATCCATACATAGGCCGGCCTTGGGCTGGAGGACACCTGTCTTTTCAGGGCTTTTCACTTAACCTGCCTATTGAGTTTTCCAAATGTATTACTTAACGAGCTATCTAACAATATTTATGGAAGTGACCGATACTTTCATATACATAACAATCTCCCCCCTAAGGGAGGTCACTCCATTTTACAAAAACTTAAACCTAGCATACTATGCTTTGTTTTCAGTCTCGTGCTCGCAGATTTGTTTTCTTGACTTCATCTTGTGAATATGGTCATAGTACATCTTTGGACTTTGGAGAGATAGTGAGCTTGGTTCTGATAGGCTTGACTTGTATGTGAACTCTAACTTCTTTAAGATCATCAACCAAGCATAATCTCTTATCATCATTTTGTGATATTGTCGTTGTCTTGTACACTTGTGACATTTGGACCAACATGCTCATACTGTTGTTGTTTCTTGGTCTTGAAAGCTTGAATAAGATATCTTTCTTTAAATTCTTTAACTATAACACTTTGTCACTTCGAGAAAGACGTTCGGTATCAGAGTGACAAAAACTTCTTTGAAATTATTTGACTTTAATACTTCGCCACTTCAAGAAAGATATACAGTATCAGAGTAGCGGTAGTCTTGAAACATATTCTTGAGCTTTCATGATATCTATAAAAGTATGAGCATGTGGCATTGAATCTTTACTTGTCTTGATCTAATAGCTGCGACCATCGGGATTACCTGCATGAAAGGGTTAGTGATATTCAACAAGTATGGACGAAAGTGGCTTTGTTACTTCGTTGAATACGGTTGTAATAACCACGGTTTCCCGTTAATCAGTATAAATACTGCCTGTGATCAGGTAGAATTCTAAAGAATCTCCTTGACAGGGTTTCGCATATGTACTAGCCGTTCTCATTACCAGAGCGGCTCAAAGCAGACAACACGGTAAGAGTGAACCGGTAAGTTACTATCTTCTCGAATGAGCCGTCAATTCGTGTTCAGCTTTCCTATGTCCAGATACCCTTGTGAGTCTTCCCATTGACATAAGATTGAAATTTGATTTAGGAAAATCAGTCGGTGTGTCAAGATGCAAACGGTTTTTGTGACACACCAACAGTTTTATCTTTTTCAAAATTCATCCGTTCAATGCATAAGCTAGACGAACGCGATATCCAGTATCACAAGTTTGGATCATTTAGGATCTTATAAGTCACCCTACAGTAGAGCGCTTTTTTAATGTTTGCTCTGGAAGGAAGTTCCATCAGTCATTTGTGAGTAATTTAAGGGTGATCAATCCTGATGTTCTCGGCAAAATTACAAGGGATGATGCAGTAGGACTTCGTGATATTATATATTTTTTTCACATTGTTAAATTAGAGGCGTATTTTAGATAAGTGTCTAATGAGATTTATGGATGATCTCTTATTGCTCTAGACTCCATTAGATGCAATTTGGTTTTAGTAATCAGAGGCTTGGAGCAGACTGCACAGCCTTTTCAATTCCAACTAATCGGGAGTGAGAAAGTCGATAGAACAGTGTGTAATCTCCTGTGAGAGATGAAACAATAGTATTTTGACGAGAACCTTGAGTGGCTGGGGGGGTTGTGCATTGCCGTCACTGCGGTCCTTGAACGATTGTCTTAAGACCAGACAACATCTTAGTATTTCCTGATGGTTTTGTATTGACCCGGTTTCCTCTTTTCTTTTGTTTTTTTTATGCTAAAGTGTAAGGAGGGCTTCTTTCTTTTCCCCTTTTCTTTAGACTTTTCTTTTTAATTCTTCAACCCCTTCAGTGCTTACTGAGACTTCATGACTAGTACCTTGTTAGGTTTGTTCCAGTACTAGCTCCATTTCAGTCAGCACTATTCCCTTTTCTCACTTTTTCTCCTTTTTTATCATACCTAAGGACTTCTATTCTAACTAATGGAATGTCCCTGGGTAGATCCCTCCGGTTCTGGCTGGATCATGGGAACGAACACCTAAACATAACCACCTTATAACTCTAAGTAATTACAAACATGGTCGGTCTTTCAGTATTATTCTCAGCCTTAACCATTAAAAAAATGCTTCCCCACAACATGTGCATCGATATTTGAAAAATGTTTAGCACATCAAGGGTGAAGCTTGCACTTGAGTCCTTTAGATTCACATCTTTAGCCATATATTTTAATCACATTTTCTTCCCTTATCAAAAATGTCAAATCTCTTGATATTTTAGATATCAATTGATTCAAATATTCATTGTTTTAGGGAAAAAATGTCCAATTATTAACAAACCGTATTATTGGAACATTTTAATGCTCCCCCTCAAATTATAAGGAAATAATATGGTGTTTGAGTATGTTAATTTGAAAAAATTTGAATTTACTAAGAAATTCTTGAAAATTCATACTCAAACATGATATTTGCCTAATATTAGTCTATACTATTTATTCACATATTCACAAGATTAATAATTACGAAAAAATGACCTGAAATGTAGTAGAGCAAGATATGACGGAGTCATATTATCCGTGTAAGTAGTCTGAGGTCTTCTCCGTATTCTCTTCCACCAACGAACTTCTCCAGATTCCGCATTAACCTTCTTTGAAAGAGTTGCTTATCGATAGCCTGGATCATAACATGAGCCCTTCGCTTGTCTAATCCACTTCATTACCACTTTGGCAGGTATTCCATCCTTATTCCCGAAGTAATATCATGAAGAGCAGTCCAAACATCATTAAGCGTGCCATCACTAAATTTATGAAGTTCATCAGTGCGCATCAATCTATTTATATTATTCTGGTCCTTGTATATCACTCCTTGAGGGTCTGAATATGCAGTGTATGCGGTTTTGTTCCTAAGATTCAATCTGAATATGTCTGGTTTGGTGAGGTTGAGCTTTTTTTAGTAACTTTCGACACCTAATTGAAGATCTTCTACCCGCCTTTAAATGACAATCCGTCTGGTGAACATACGTAATGCCACATTCAAGTCAAAATGTCCTTCTATTGTGAGGTTGGTCAGCTTCTGTTGAACAAGTAGGAGTAACTTGTCCTCGATGTCTTGTAGGCGAAGTCGTGGGAAATCACCTTCTTTAAACATGTATAGCTGCTGATCTTCTTTACGAACTTCAATCTCGTATAAGTGACCGTAGTCATACATCTTCATAATCATAAGTCTGGTAACTGCAATGATACGTTTTCTATAGTAGACATCCTTCGACGATATCATGTTGCTTGCAAACTCGTAGACTCCCTTTAGTGTGTAGTACCCTAGTAGGCATGTTTATCATATACTACCTTTACGGGACTCCATATATTAGGAACCATGTCTTCAATCCATTGGACCTCATAAGTAGTAGCCTTTGTCTTTGTTACTGAAGTTGAGTATCTTCTGCTTAAACTTCCACCTTTAAGATATTCCAGGTCGTTGTTGATAAAGTAATCGAAAGGGATAACATGACGACCTCGGTGCTTTGGAATCAACGGGAGAGGCTTACGAAGATCGAACGGATACTGCTTGCCTTCGGGGTTATGCCAATCTAGTCGTTCAGTTGTAGCTTTGAAACATTCTTCAAAATGATACTCTAGTTCTGTACGACTCTTGCAGGTGCCTTTGAGTAGGTTGAATGTCGGTCCAACCAGAAGTTCTTGAGTCAGATTTGTAATTTTAAGCCGATTCATGACAAATGCAGAGAAGTCAATTGGAGTATCCATAAGCTCATTGAATGAAGTAGGAGGATTTTCTTTACGAGCAATGTTACTAATCCAGGTTTGAGGTGGTCTGAAGTCAACATGTTTTCTCTTATACCAATCAGGATCAGGAGTCGGAGGTCGCTCGGGTTTCTTGAACTAGTTAACCTTGGAAGCAGCCTCATCATCGAGTTGTTCATCATTGTTACCTGTGTCAAACTCTTGATTTTGTTGCACTCCTGAGTCACCAACTGTATGACTTGGTTCTTCTACATGGGTAGACTTTCCAGATGACTTATGTTGTGATCGGGAGGTCCCTTTAGAAGAGCTTGTTGACTTAGACTCCTTGGACTTTGGATCCCTAGATGATTCAGCATATTTACTCAACTTCCTTCTTTTTGTCCCTCGGTCTGATCGAGCGGAGGGGTCTTGATCTTTATCTTTCTCATCTCGACCCCTTTTCAACATGAATACTTCACCATATGTTTCAAATAGATCTTTGTCAGTGTTATAAGACTTGACCAGTGCATCATAAAGCTCTCTTTTATAATCAGCTCTAAGATGTGATTTGCTTTCCTCTATCTTGTCCAGAAGAATCTTCGTGAGTTCATACTCTGAGAGAGATGCAGCCGCCTCATAGGTAAACTTTGGTTGAGAGGAATACTTTGCTAAGACATCAGCTTCTAATGAATCTGTGACATTTCGCTCAATTATGGGAGTTGCAAAGTCTAAGACTACTTTAGGAAGAATCTGAGGAAGTTGAGTTTTAACTTCCTCTCTGATAATAGTTCTCACTGACGAGTCAACGAGATCTATATACTCATGTTTCTCAACTTGAGCTTCTTCTCTACATTCTGCATTATGTGACTGAATCGCTTTATGGATAGCTTCTCCTAGCTTGTTGTTAATGTAGTGATCTACAATAGCAGGTATAAAGGAGATGGCTTGAGCATACTGGTCAACTTGCTTCATTTCTGACAGATCAGTTTCCAATTTGGTGACTCTATCTTTGAATTTGAATACTGATGAGAAATCTGGAAGTGCAGGAAATGCGGTTGTTACTTCTGAAGCTGTTGGTGTAGGAGTTGGTGTTGTTTGTTGTGGAAGAGGATTGAAGAAATGAGGTGGTGGAGGAATGTTTGTTAGGATTACTGTTATTGGTACGGTAAAAAAAGTAGATGTCTGACCGCTTGGTTCTTCATGACAAACTGTGGTGTCCATCAAGGAAGCAATCTCATTGTCAGCTGAAGAAACGTTCTCAAAGTTTAGGAGCTTCTCTGTGAAGTCGGATGAGACAGAAGAACTTTGCATTGGACCTTAAGTCTTCTGTATGTCATGGATAGTTGTAAGTGTCACATGATCATCTTCTTCTTCCTGCTCAAACCCTGTACTCTTTGATAGACTTGTGTGGATCTGCTACTACACTGATCAACAATGGTCATTTCATCTACATCTCTTTCCCTTAAGTTCACAATTACATACTTTGTACATATTTCTACACCATCATCTAACTCTTCTTTATTCTCATCATTAGCATTATTGACATCATCTTCTTTATCAGTGAATTCATCAACATTTTCTTCTTCTTCTTCTTCATGTTCTTCAATAAACTGATTGAGATTAGGATTCTCATCTCTGTCTGACTCAATTCTTTCATGATCACTATCATCATCATCATCATCATCATCATCATCATCATCATCGCCATCATTACCATTATTATCATCATCGTCATCATCATTACCATCACTATCATCACCATCATCATTACCCTCATCATCTTTAGTATCATCTTCATCATCGTCATCTTCTTCTCCACTATCACCCCAAGACCCTTTTTCACTTTCAGAATCATATTTGGGTACATCAAGAACCCTTGGTTTAGCACCAGTTCCTTCATCTATACCAGAGATCTTGCGTTGTTTCTCATCAGGAACCCCTGATTGAAAATCAGTTCCATCACCTGAGCCACTTGCATGAGAGATGTGAAAGTCTTTCTTGCTTCGTTTTGTTACTTCCTTAAGCTAAGCAACTTTAGAAAGAGCTACTTCTAAGAGAACATCTAAACTTTTGCCTCTATCAACCTTAACCAGTGCCTTCTTCTTAGTCTGTTAAGGTTTAGTAGTTGGCTTCTTAGTTGAAGGTACATCTTTCTTAGCTTTGGTAGGCTTCTTCTTGGAGGGATTTTCCTCATATGAGATGGTTGAATTAGATTTCCTTTTAGTTTTCTTTGACTTAGGGGGTTCTTCCCCTGACGCAATTGCATAATAAGTCTTGTAAGCTACAGAGTCTAGCATTGCTTGATTTGTCATTGATTTAAGGAGAATAGCACCATATACTTGAGTGTCTTCATGTCTGGAGATGAATCTCATGGTACCCAGTAAGCTGTCATCCCGAGCAGTGTGCATGAACGTTCTATTTCTCATTAAGATAGACTTATCTTTTTTGAGGAAGTGATGAATGATAATCTTTGTGAATCTAGGATAGAACAACTTGTTTTATTTCTTAGAGTCTTTGTTATCAATCCGGTAAGCCAAGTCCTCCCAGATTAAAGCAACAAAATCAAGGTTCTTCTTGTAGTACATTCCCCAAAGTATTTGTACTCTTGAGAGTCGTATCTTATCAAGGCCAGATACCTTTCCACAAATACATTTGTTGATGATAGATGCAAAAGTTCTCCTTTGTTGATGCAGATGATCAACAATTACATCAGTGATGTACTTGATCTCTCCTGAATGACCAAGTTCACAGATAAAAGATAGAGCTTCCTCTTCAGATGAGGGTTCATCAAATTCTTGACCCGTAATCCTAGGACATATGTTAAGAATTTTTCTGAACACTTCAACATTCACAGAAAACCTTTTGTTGTCAATCTTGAATGGATATGATGCATTGTGTTTGTTGACGGTAGCCTAGAACTGATGCATGTAGATGACTAAAACTTCAGCAGTGATAAGGAATGCAGGATAGCATGTTGTAAGAGCAAGGGCATCCAACACTACTTGATAAGTAGGTTCCTTTCGTTTCATTCAAGGATTGATCCTCATGTTACACTTGCCAATGACATGTTGGTTCTCTGGAGCAACTAAGGCATTGTTCAGTGCACTTTGTTGAGCTTTGGTAGTCATGGTTCTACTAAGAATTTTCCAGTACAGTTTATATATAACCAAGTTTATATATGACACTATATGGTAAGCATTTTAATGATGACTGATTTTAGATGCAGATTATGATTATCAACAAAGGATTAAGCAAATTTTGACAAGCAAGCATGTAACACACATAGGAGAATAGCTAAGAGATTAAGCAAGATTAAATCGCCTCCCTAAATGATTAGATTAATTCGCCTCCTTAAAAAAACTAATTCGCCTCCTTAAGTAAAAAGATTAATTCGCCTCCTTAAGTAAACAAATTAATTCGCCTCCTTAATTAAAAATTAATTCGTCTCCTTAAATCAACAGATTAATTCGCCTCCTAAAGAGGGGATTAATTCGCCTCCTAGAGGAGGGGATTAATTAGCCACCTGAAGGAGGATTAACTCGCCTCCTATTGTGAATGCTTAATTCGCCTTGGATCTTTCAAAATTCTAAACTTAGTGTTTTAAGCATCACATGTCACTTAACCAAGAACCTTTGTGTCTCATAAC
Source organism: Tanacetum coccineum (assembly GCA_026074375.1). Taxonomy (NCBI): domain Eukaryota; kingdom Viridiplantae; phylum Streptophyta; class Magnoliopsida; order Asterales; family Asteraceae; genus Tanacetum; species Tanacetum coccineum. Next base: position 18,336 of record BQNB010047728.1, on the reverse strand, counting down.
AATAAATGAACCATTTTAAACACGAATTAACCACAAAATTGCCACAATATACAAAATTAAATGATAGTTTATATGAAAATACACAAACATGTATTATTATTATTCAAACAAAGGTTATAACATCTCTAATGCATTCAAGAATGTAGTCTAACACTTACTAACAGCAAACCCACCAACATTTTCTATTTCTACATATTTTCCCAAATTTTCGCATACAAGAATCAAGAGAATCACATAATACATTAACCAAATGAAAAACTATTTTAAGCGATTGTTACACACCCTTAGACGAACGAAACCCCTCAATCAGTTTAGGATTTTGCCCACTTTTGTATTTGAAGAACCCTAAATCAATTTTTAGGGTTTTCGAACACAAAAGTGAGTTTCACCCTCATTCCTTTGAGAAATGAGACGTTAAGGGTGTGGAGACCAATCTTCTAGTTATACCTTAAGCTTGAAAATGGTTGGAATATTGATCTTGAAGAGATTCGAGTATATGAATGGAGGGTGGAAAAAGTTTGAAGTGTTTTGTGTGTGTGTAAAAGACGAACCGGGTGGGGGTGTTTGTTTTCAAAACTTTGGGGTTTTAACACAAATGGCCCATGTACTCCTAACCCTTATTCATTTTGATTAAACAAGTTATCTAAGGCATGAGTAAGTTTAACAACTGGCTCACTTAGTCCATATAGTTTTTAACTACAATTCCTAGCAACTTATTTTTGCTATTTGTTCCCTAAAAGGCATAAACACATAATAGTTAAGGCTTACATAAGTTAAATTTAATTAACTCCCCTTTAATTGTTAACCCGTTATTGTTTAAAACCGTTTCCATTTATCACAAACTGGTTTTATGAAGAAGATATTTGACATTTTCACCCCCTCAAACAATGACCTATTTTTTATTTAAAGAGTTGTAGTCGTTGTTTAAGTGGTCAAATGTCTTTGAAAAAGATTTTCTGATGACTTTCTGATATTAATGTTTTATTTTTGAAAACAACACCATAAAAATAAGATTTCTCTTATTTTAACACATAAGCGCACTGACACGTACACTTAGGGAATAAATAAAGCATGGGTTGTGCTGCAAAGTAAGCACAAGCCTTTGAATGAATATGAAGTAATTCATTCCCGAGAAAAATAAATTTCCCGTTGTTAGGTCAAGTTTTCTTTTTGAAAAATTTGCCTTTAAAATGATGACGGGGTTGCTATCAGAAATAATAGCAAGCCATTTTGGCATGTTTTAAAAGCAATTAGAACTTCTGCTCGAATTTCATTTACAGCCTCGTATCATTATTAAATGACATTTCTAAGGCCGTAAATGTTATTGATTTTCAGAAGACATGCCAGAGATACATATTTTTATATTTTTCTAATTTTTATATTTTTATTTTCTTTTTGGAAAATTTATATAAAAGAAAAATATTTTTGTGTTTTTATGTTTTCTTATGTACATATGATACAGGATATACCAGGAGTAACCACCTTCACTCAACCTCTTCCTCTGTCAAACGTTTTAGCATTTCCGGAGACATGCTTCTCATACCTAACTTCTCGATGAAAAAATTGAATCTTTCTCTTGGCAAGAGTTTGGTAAAGATTTCAGTCAATTGATATTCTGTCCGAACAAAGTAAAGTTCCAATATTCTATTCTCCACCTACTCCTTTATAAAATGGTAGCGTACATCGATGTGCTTTGCACTTGAGTGTTGAACGTTGTTGCAGCATAGAGCAATTTTACTTTTGTTGTTGAAATACAAAGGAATCTTATTGAATTGAAAACCATAATCTGTTAGTTATGAACGCATCCATAGGATTTGAGCACAACACCCAGATAAGGCAATATATTCCGCCTCAGTACTTGAGATCACAATGCTCTTTTGCTTCTTGGAAGACCAGTGATTGTGTCGTCGTGTGGTTGTTAATTTTATAATTCAAGTTTTAAATTTATATTTTCCGACTTAACCAAAAACAACACTTTAACGGGCAGTGTACCCGGTCGGTGGTAGTTTCGTGGTAAGTATGGTGTCGATCACTAAGAGCGAGAAACACTTTCAATTTATTAATACTTTGGTTTTTCTAATCTAAGTTAGTCTGATCTATGCTAAACCTATGTTAAACCTACGTTAATCTTAAATCTAACGGATAAGAGGGGTTTTTAGTCTGAGAGACTGGCACGGTTTTGGCGGTGACTAAAACCAATTCAAGAAACTTAAACACGCGCAAGCAAATTAACAAAAGATAAAAGAGCGGTCTAGCCAAATATAAGAAAAGTGTATTAACCATTATTAATCCAATCAAAACGTTGGTTTATTTATTTAGTGCAATGATTACTTATCTCGAGGCGGCATATCATTCTTAAGACTTAGGCGTGACTTCTTCCTTAGACCTAGACACGTAGAATTCTGTCATAACTAAATGCATCCACATAAAGCATCCTTAATTGTTGATTATAATCTATCTTAGGGTTTAAAGCAATGATGATCTTGTTAAACCCTAGCTCATAGAGACTTTACCCACTTACTGCTTAATGGCAATTCATACACTAGTAATCCACTAACTAAGTCTTTACCAATTAATCAAGAACATACTCGTTGATACCTAGGTTACCTTATGGTCCAACTAAGCTCACAATCTAAGGGCAAAGATAGGTCGTTATTTGTGAACTTATTGGTCTAGATGTATAAATCACTATATGGAGAGCTATCCCAGCATCTAGATTACTTGGTCCGTATCACTAGATCCAGTTGAATGACATGTCACATACAAAAGCACGTAAACAAGTATAAATTGATAAACATAAATAAGCGGTCAACGATAAATTAAGAAATCAAGATAAATAAACCAAACATTAAGATCTTCATAACAATGGCTAATACCCAAAGGTATTAGCCTTCAACCGTCATAATTAATACAAAAGTAAGGATTTAGCCAAGGTACTAACCGAGTTAACGAATGATACCAAAAATTAAACGATTACAAGAGTATAAGAAATTACACGTTGTCTCCTATGGAATTAACCGCGTTGCAAGACCTCTTCTACTCTTCTTCTCCTCTGAAAATTGACTTTTGTAGTTTTGGTATCGAGAATATGATTTAGCACACTTAAAACTCCTTTTTGAGTTTTTTATTTATAGGGTCTGGAATATGGTCGATACGGCGTATGATAGGTGTAGAATACACATATCCATTTATGCCTAAAATAACCCAATTAAACCCAAAACAGACAAAAAATGGCAAAAATATGCTTGTATTTGTGTGCAGGTACGGATATATCAAAAATCACAAGAAAGCAGTCAAAAACGGGCAAGCACGGACACGAGAATCAGAAGAGTACAAAGCCGAAGCCAGAAAAGTCAAGCCCGCAGCCAAGTCCAGTCACAATGGTCAAACAAAGTCAAACACAAGAAGACAAAACCCTAGCCCAATTCTCTTTTATAAAACCTCAAGGGCTGTTTTTACCATTGCTTAAAAAAGTTTTACACTTAAAATGGTATAAACCAAAGACAAGGACTGAAAGTGTCATATGCCCAAAGTTTAAAACTTATTACCCGCTTTTCAATTATAAAAGGGGCGGGAAGAGTTTTTTTTACTGTTCATCGTCCTCTACATTTAACCAAGGGTCAAAAACTAGAGGGCAAATCAAAATTAAAAAGGTACGACATCAATTCAAGGGCTCATGAACACAAACCCAGGGTCAAATCAGTAATATCTAGAGCTCTAATTGGTCTACTCAAGCATAAAGCTACGTGGCTATGAAGAAAGCACAAGGAAATGTGAGATTTTGCCTGGAATCACTCACACAAGTAGCACAAAGGTGTCACATCAAGGATTGCCAGCTTGGCAATCCGTGTGACTACCTTGTGATCCAACGGCCAAAACTATTGATTCAATCATTGAAGAATGATCAAGGGATGAAATGAAGAGGAGCGTCTAACTGATTTTTGCTCCTAGAAGCTTCCTCAAGTGCTATAAAAGAGGCCCTCATCTCACACACAATGGGAGTTTTTTTTTTAGTAGTAGTAGCTTAATTTAGATAAATTGTTTAGCTTATGTAATTTTTCCTTAAATCGTTTTTAGATAATTGTAATCTCTTTTTCCTAGTATTGTAAGCTGCTTTTAAATCAATGAAATAGTGTTTCACTTTTATATTAATCATTTTTGATAAACAGTTTTTATAAATCTCAATGGTTGCTACTGTGTCATAAGCTTGTAATAAGCTAATCTTAAGCTCTTATTAGTCTCTAAGCTAATAATTGAGCTCAAAAGTTATTAAACATTCCTAAACCTTTAAAACAACTTAATTACCTTAGCTTATGGACTTTGGACTTATTAAGGGGATTCATCATGGAAGGTCCCAAGGATTTTTACTTCTGCTTAATTAAAAAGCTAGTGTGAAGAAGCTTGTTGATTAGCTCTATGAGCACTAGCTTCTGTTCTTGCTGAAGCTCATTGTAAGTTCTCTTTTAGATTTCACTTTCACTTAACTTTTAGCTTAATATTAGATAATCTGCTTACTCTTGCTTATTTGCTTATTATAGTTGCTTATTTGTGCTTATTACTCTTTCAACATGCTTATTAGTCATTAATTCACATCTGTTTTTAGCTTATTAGTTTTAAATCTTAGTTTTCTTCATTTTAATCTATAAAACTCATAAAAAAACCAAAAATAGTAGAAAATAGTTAAATTCTTAGATTCAGCTTAGTCTAGTTGATTATTTGTGTTTGTTATGCCTATTATAAGCTATATAGTATCTGGTATAAAGGTTTTGCTATTTAGATCTCTATTTTAAAAAGCTTACTCAAATCTGTCATCTCTTTAAAGGGGTGTTTGGAATAAGCTTCTTTGACCACCATTAGTCAAAGTAAGCTTAGGTTTTTCATTAAACCAGTTTAGATTTCATTTAAAGTCATTAGTTAAAGAGTTTTTATAAGTTAGATTTTAGAAATGAAAAGATTAGAGCTTATTATGCATGTTCCTGCACCAGGGTATTTTGTAGCTTAAATTTTAATTGTTTAAATTGGATTTGAGTGATCTAAGTTGTTGTGTGCACTTAAATCTTGTTTGCCTCACTCATTTGAGTGTTTATAAGTGCAGGATCACCCCTTAGGTACCCTGCACTTTAACTTTGCACTTTTGCAAAGTGCATCAGCAGTACTAAGTTACTTAGTACTGCTGACACTTAATCCCCCAAATTTAAGCTAGCAAAGTTAGGGTTAATAGCTTATCTTTCAGTATTATCTAAACTAGTTATAGCTTAATTCAAATTAAGTTTTAGTTTTAGGTTTCTAGCTTATTATCCTAGCTTAAAGTTGCTGTCAAAAGTCATCTAAAAAGCTTTAAAAAACCAAAAACAGTACTAAGTTTAAGTAGCTTGCTAAATTTCGATTTCTAGCTTATAGGTTTAGAATTTTTAGGTTAGATTAGTAGTTTATAAGCTGTTTACTTAGTTTTCAAAAGCTTATTGGTTAGTTTAGCTTATTGAGCTCCTTAGCTTAATTGGATTCCTTGCACTTTGGCTTATTTCCTGAGTTTGCATCTTTCATTTTCATTTTTAGTTGACCTCTAGTAATATAAGCTTAGATTTCTTTTCACATTTAGATTAAGCCTCTTATAAGCTTTCTAGAACAATTTTCCTTTTTAGAATTAAGCTTAATTTGAGCTTATTGTAGTTGTTTAAGTGGACATAAGCCCAAAAGCTTAGTTTCTGTGACAGCAGCTTAAATAAGCTGTTTTAGGGCTTATAAGTTAGTGTTAGCTTATATTCCTTTTATTAAAGTAGCTTATTTTAGTTTCTTTTATAAGTTCCAATTTTTAGTTTTTCAAAAAAATCAAAAAAATAAAAAAGTGCAAAAAGTGGGGTTTGCCAGCCTCGAACCCCCGACCTACATCATAGATACCATACGTGTTAACCATTGTGCTCCATTAGCTCATCCGTTATACCTTCTTTTCACTTAATCTTTATACCCATTTTTACTTTATAAGCTATATAAGCTGTTTAGCTTATTTCGTGGCTTATTTTATAAGCTACAACTTTTAGCTTATTTTTCCTAGGTCTGTTATAGCTTAAACTATTTTACGTAATTTTTCTAGAATTTTTACTAAAAGTTTAGTATTTTTAATCTTTTATTTTCTTTAAAATCTTTAAAAAATCATAAAAAATAGAAAAATAATCAGAAAAATAAAAATCTTTTTTATAAAATTTTCTTTTTATATAAAGTTTGTAGGAAAATTAATTTCACTTTCGTAGGGTCTATTTTGCAAAAATTCATCTTTCTAAAGAACGGGTTTCGTTCGTGTTCTCGGTTTTCAATTTTAACCCTCGTTTTAACTCCGTTTTCACTCTAGTTTTTTTTAAACTTCGTTTTTAGTCAATTAGAATACATTTAAAAAGAAAAATAAAAAAATAGGTTAAATTTTGTAGAATTTAGGTTTTTGGCCTTAGTTTTAGTATCCCGTTTTGCGTTTTTAATTAAAATTTTAATTGTTGTTCCTTTTTAGTAGATATAGGTCATCAAAAATATCTTTGCTACATTCAAATCAGGATCCGAACCTAAACGTGGTTTCAATTTCACTAGTCATTGGGGATAACGACCCGGGTGATCATACTTACCCGGTTTAATATACGTATTTTATATATTATACTATATATATTTTTGAGAGTGAATTTTATCAAGGGTAACTTGGTAATTTTCTTAATTTCTCTTAAGGTTATATTTTATATATATTTTACGTGTGTTAAAACTTCACATCAGTTAGATCAACCAATCAACCTCAGACGTCTTACGCAGTAGCCTCTTCGCTCTCAGAACTCGAGTTAAAAAAGATTCTCATGGTTTAAATGGAGGAAAATAACTCTATTGACAGATCCGATGTTCAGAAGAATCTCTACAAAGCGTTACTTGAAGCATACAACTATGACAAAGACCTTCTCTCCTCATATGGTGAGGTTGTGACTCTAAAGCGAGGACATAATGATCAAGACAAAGATAAAGAACCCTCCGCTAGATCAAACCGTGGGTCGAAGCAACAAAGATCAGGCAAGGAAGAGTCATCAAAATAAGCAACTCAAAAGGAGTCACAGTCTACAAGTTCTTCCAAAGGTACGACCAGATCCCCACCAAAATCATCAGGCAAGTCTGTTCAAGAAGAGGATCATGATCCAAGGGTTGACGATCTGGAAGAACCATTTCATCAAGAGTTCGATACAGGAAATTACGATGTATCTCCTGTCAGAGAGGCAACAGATGTTGATGAACGATTAGTGTAAAGTTTTTGCTTTTTGATTTTTAGTTTTTCTTTTTTATGCGCACTCGTTCGCAATCTCGAAGACGTCGACAACAACAAACTCTTCCGGTTGTTGAAAATTTTGAAGAACCAATTGTTGAACAAAACATTGTTCCAATGGCCGACAATTGAACGATGGCCTAAATGTTACAAGCACCCATCGAAAGTTATGAAGATGCTATTTTGTGTATCTGTTATGGGCTGGAAATCTTTGTAATAATAACAAGTAAACAAGTAAAGCATTGGGTTTTTGTAACACATACTGTATTAAATCCAATGTATCAGTTTTAAAAAAACGACTTTTGGTGTTCTTTATATAATCTTGGTGTTGTTGAGTACAGAGAAGTAACACGCCCCGGACCCTTATTCCGCTGCGACCCATTTTGGGGGTGTTACAGATGTGCTCGCAATGTTGTCTTATCCATTTTAATTATGGTTATTTTAATCTATAAAAGTAATAACTTTTTATATAATATATTTTTTTTGATTAGTTTTGTTTATTTTATAAGGTTTTGATTTTATTTTATTATGTTGTTGATATATGTACTGAGCTGAAATATTAATAGGGTATATTTATTTTTATTTTTTGGTTTACCTTTATCTTCTTTTTTATCTTGTATTATGGTTATACAGAATGTCCCTTAAAGTTAAAAAATCAATTTAAGTAATAATTCTTTATATTGATTGTTCAATCTTTAGACTTTGGCTTTTTATATAATTTATGCTTTAATCCAAGGAGCCAAGGTTATAGAGAACCAGGTCAAAATGTAATTTTTGTTTGACTCTAAACGTTTTCAAACATTTATACATACAAAAGGTTTTTTACAGGGTATTAATAATACACAAATTGGTTTGCATATCTGTTATGGGCTGGAAATCTTTGTAATAATAACAAGTAAACAAGTAAAGCTTCGGGCTTTTGTAACACATACTTTATTAAATCCAATGTATCAGTTTTAAACGACTTTTTGGTCGTTCTTATATTATCTTGTGTTATTGATCTGAGAAGTAACACGCCCCGGACCCTTATTCCGCTGCGACCCAATTTGGGGGTGTTACAGATTGGTATCAAGAGCCAAGGTTATAGAGAACCAGGTCAAATGTTTTTGCTGGACTATAACCGTTTTCAAACATTGCATTCATACAAAGGGGTTTTTACGGGACATACATACACTAATTGTGCATTAGTCGGTTAGGCTAGATGCATGCATGATTGATATTCATGATTGATATACATGTTATAATATAAATGTATATTACTATAAGAGTCTTATATTAGCATACTTATATAAGCTAATTTTGATTTCAGATATTATCATGTCAGATTCTGAGCATTCTACAGTTACATACACATCAGTACCCTTTCCAGTTGAGGACGATTCAGACATTGGTTCACCAGGAATCGATGGACCACCCATGATGCCAGAGGACCCATATGCTTACATAATGGCTGCTTATGAGGTTCCACCATCGCCTGACTACATACCTGGCCCCGAGGTTCCACCATCGCCTGATTACATACCTGGCCCCGAGGTTCCACCATCGCCTGACTACATACCTGGCCCCGAGGAGCAGCCACTACCTGCTACAGCTGCCTCACCCACTGCAGATTCACCAGGATATGTTCCTGAGTCTGATCCGGAGGAGGAGCCGGAGGAGGACGATGAGGATCCCGAGGAGGATCCAGCTGACTACCCTGCTGATGGGGATGATGATGATGATGGAGCGATGAGGACAAGATGAGGATGAGGAGGGAGCACCCAGCTCAGGCCGACTCTGTCCCAAACCGGTACGATGAGACCGTATGACCGCTAGGATAATCTATCCCAGGACAGCCATCCATTATCACTTCCTCCTTAGGAAGAGGAAATCGAGAGGTTCTTGCCTTAACCACCCCCACCAACCATCACCAACTTTTACTCTAACTATCAACTCTATTACCACAGAACCATCACCAACCATTACCTATAACCATCACCACCAACCCAATAGCCCTACTCATATTGAGATTCCCGATAGTTGTTTACCTCTTTCGGAAGAGGTGCGTTTTGCTTACTCCAGCCCCTATCCATGATGTCGGGGATAATTCAGCAGCCGGTGCTGCTCCTGCAGCAGGATAGACCTATCCATAGCGAGGGACGACCCTTACTCCATAGCAAAGAGGACCTTATGGATTTGTTGATGTGGTTATGTCTCTCTCTAGATGTTTCGATGACTAGGTAGTTAGACTATGACATAACGGATACATAGGATGATCATGGTAGGACCATCGATGAGATAGCACCGACCACCCTAGATTGGGTCAATCAGAGGGTTACCATCTTGCACTAATTATATTACGGTGAGACTACCAGCCATGGATGGTATTATGGAAGATGCTCAAGATGACCGGTCTTAACAGAGAGGCCGAGTCAACTTTGTATTAGATAGGCCTTTGTTTCATTGTCGTTTAGCAGTTAATGATAAGAAAGAGAGGCTAAGAGCTCATATAGGCTTGGGGGCTATCCATGGCTGCTAGCGACTATGCACGTTCAGCATGTTATGTCTTACGAACTAACGGTAGTGGCGCAGAGTGCATTGATTTTAGAGTTACAGTCAGCAGATCATAGGAGACAGAGGGTGATTTCAGAGTTGTTGGCATCAGACCACAAGAGACAGGTTCAATTGACTAAGACATTGAGGTTGCTAAAGGGACTACAGACACAGATGGTCGAGTTTCAGAGGCAGCATGGACCCGTAAAAGGTCCGGCACAGCCTGATGCACCAGGAGAGGCTGGTAGCAGTTCCTAGATTTGATTATGTTGTAGCTATGCTATGCAGCCTGTTAAGTATTAATGGGTATTCCCAGCAAGCAGACTGTAATAGATCTTATTGTTTTGTTTATCTACCCAGTATAGGTTCCTTTGTTAATGGTATTTATCTACTGTACCAGCATACTAAGAGTTACGGGATATAACCCGGCTAGTAAACTTTAGGTGTTTCCTTTTGTCTTCGTAACCTAAGTCTAGTAATTCATACTGTATCTGAACCGAACAAGTAAGTTTCTAAGTTATATATGAAATGGATGGATTACGTTATCTATGAAATCGAATTTATTTAAAAATGAATGTCGATTTGGTTATACCACGATAATTTCAATAACAGTTGTACATTCACTAGTGTGATGTATTTCTCGTTTTATTTAAATGTGTATAATGTTATGTCCTGAGGTTATGATTTTATGAAATCTAACGGGTATTATGTTTTCTTGTGATTTAAAGAAAATGGCACCAAAGAGAAGGACCACGAGGTTAAACCCAGATGCAACGCCAACACCAGTCACAAACACTCATACCACTACATCTGTCACCAATGCCCAAATTCAGGCAATGATTAACGAAGGTGTTACTGCTGCACTTGCAGCACGTGATGCAACCAGAAATGGCGATGATAGCCATACTTCAGGAACGGGTGTCAGAAAAGCCTGTGCAGGGTTGCTCGTAGAAATGCACTACCGGACTTCCTAAAATGCCAACCCTTGAACTTCAAGGGCACTAAGGGAGTTGTTGGACTCACTCAGTAGTTTGAAAAGATGGAGTTTGTTTACAGCATAAGGAACTGTATGCCAGGTCAAATTTGCTACATGTACCCTGCAAGGAAATGCTCTTACATGGTGGAACTCCCATGTTAATACCACTACTCCTGAAACTGCCCATGCAATGCCATAGAGGACACTGAAAAAGATGGATGACCAACAAAATACTGCCCAAGCTAAATTAAGAAACTAGAGTTTCAAAATGTGGAATTTGAAAGGTAAAGGGTACCGAGTGGTGAACGCTATAGCCAAACGTTTTCCAAGAACTGGGCCACTAATGTGCTATCAGGATGTTTTCCGGAAGAAATAGACTAAGTTAGAAAATTGTTGGTGGCTTGCCCGACACGATCCATGGCAGTGTGATGGCGACTAAGCCAAAAACTATGCAGGATGCCATTGAGTTCGCCACTGAACTCATGGACAAAAAGATCAACACTTGGGCTGAACGTCAGGCTGACAATAAAAGAAAGTCTGATGACACCGCCAGGAACAACCAGAATCAGCAACCAAATAAGAGACAAAACACTGGAAGAGCTTATGCCGCAGGAAATGATGACAGGAGACCATACGGAGGGCCTAGACCTCTGTGTTCCAAATGTAACTATCACCATGATGGTCCTTGTGCTCCCAAATGCAGCAAGTGCAACCGATTTGGTCATTTAGGTCGTGACTGCAGGAGTCCCCCAAATGTCAACACTGGGGCTAATCAGAGGGCTTGTTTTAAATGTGGTGCTCAGGGGCATTTCAGGAAGGATTGCCCAAAATGGAAGAACAACAACAACCGGGGTAATCAGGCTGGACATGCCAAGGCTCAGGCAAAGGTGTATGCCGTGGGCAATGCAGGGGCAAACCCGGACAACAATGTCGTCACGGGTACGTTTCTCCTAAACAACCGATATGCATCTATTTTATTTGATACCGGTGCCGATAGGAGTTTTGTATCTACTGCATTTAGCTCTCGAATTGTTATCACTCCGACTGCATTAGATCATGATTATAATGTCGAACTAGCCGAAACACTATTATCCGGGGTTGTACGTTAAACCTCTTAGATCATCCTTTCAACATAGACCTAATGCCCGTAGAACTAGGTACTAATGCCCCAATGAGAACTAGGAGTTTTAGACGTGATAATTGGTAAATGGATATGGGTTGGCAAAGTAACCATGCCTTATTGTCTGTGCGGAAAAGATCGTATCTATTCCTTTTGCAGACGAAATTTAATCTTTCGTGGTGATGGAAGCAGCAATAAAACACGGGACCACTGACGATTAACCATCCATCTAGTGAACTAAGGCTTCAAAGAGTATTTTAACAAGGGATGTCACGTATTCTTAGCAAATATCACCGCAACCAAAGACGAAGACAAGTCAAAGGAGAAACGACTTGAAGAGGTGCCAGCTGTTTAAGAATTTCTTGAAGTTTTCCTATCCCTAGGCCTTGCCATGGTATAACACCTCCCGTCCACAAGTGGAGTTTCGTGAATCGATTTGAGTATCAAGGGTGCTGACACCTGTAGCGCGGGCCCATATAGATAGCACAACCGTCCAAAATAAAGGAACTAGCGGAGCAAACTGCAGGAAACTTACGGACAAGGCTTCATAAGACCAAGTCCTCACCCTTGAGCTCCGGTTTCTTTTGTAAGAAAAAGATGGGTCTTTTCGCTGTGGCATCAATTACAGGGAATTGAACAAAACTGACAGTGAAGAACCGCTAAAAACCACCACTCCCAAGGGATTGATGACCTATCGACCAAGTACTGCAAAGGGTCGATTAATTATTTAAAGATCGATCTGGGGGTGGGGGGGTCAGGTGGTATCACCATTTTGAGGGTTCTAGAAAGAAGACATTCCCAAGACTGCATTACACAGACTCGATACGTGTCACAAGAAATTCCAAGTCATGTCTTTTGGTTGACAATGCACTGGCCCGGTGTTCATGGACCTATATTGAACCGGGTGTGTAAAACCCGTATCTGGACAAGTTTGTAATTGTTCTTCAATCGATGTACATTTTGATCTAGCACCAAAAGTAAGAAGGAACAGAAAGAACACCTAAGGCAGATCTTGAAATTGCTTAATAAGGAAGAATTTTACGCCAAGTTCTCCAAGTGTGAATTCCTGGATCTCCAGGTACAATTCTCCTCGTCACGTTGATTTGACTGTCCGAGGTATTAACGTTGACCCTGACAAGATTTGAACTATCAAAGATTAGTCGTACTCCAAAACACCACGGATCTTCTACCAATTTTTATGGGCTAGGCCGGCTAATATAGAAGATTCATCGAAGGGTTTATCAAAGACCGGCCGAAACAATGACCAAACTAACCCATAAAAGTGACAGTTTGATATGGGCGATAAACAAGAAAGCAGCTTTTTCAAACTGTTGAAGCAAAAGCTTGTAGTGCCCCAAGCCTCCTGGCCTTACCTGAGGAAGCACAAGATTTCACACATCTGCGATGCATCAAAGAAGGGTTTTTGGAGCGTGCTGTGTTAAAGCAACGAGAAAAGTGATTCTTAGCAATCACGCTCAGTTAAAAATTCATGAAAAGAACTATACGTACTCAAGATTAAGAAAAGGGGGCCAGTAGTGGTTCGCTAAAATTTTTGAGGCACAATCATTACAGAACCAAGTGACACGTGTGTTTCACGATTGATCACAAAAGTTTTACAACACCTTCATGATCAAAAGGAATAAATATGAGGCAACGCGCTTGGTTAGAGATGTCTGTTGATACGATTGCGAAAGTCTGTTATCACCCAAGGAAGGCGACTGTTGTTAGCTGATTCACTGATCAGGAAGGAAACGTAGAAACCACTAAGGGTTCGGCCAGTAGTGAAGACTAATTGGCTTGTATCATTCCTACACAAAACTTGAGAGCATCAGACTGAAGCAACGAAAACCGGAAAACATCAAGAAGGAGGGATGTTGGGGTTATATTTGTTAAGAATTCAAAAGTATCCGGAGAAACTTAGAACGGAAAAGTTAGAACCGACGTACGATGGAACAATGTGCTTAAATGGCAGGAGTTGGTTACCCAGTTATGGCAATTTCAGGACTTTGAATCATGCACGAGTCCCACAAATCAAAATACTCTATTCATCCGGGTTCCTGACAAATGAGCCAGGATATAAAGAAACTATATTGGTGCCCAATAAGAAAAGCCAACATCGCCACCTATGTTAGAAAATGTTTGACCTGTGCTAAGGTCAAGGCCGAACATCAGAGACCATCGGGTTTGTTAGTACAACCCTAGATACCTCAATGGAAGTGGGACAACATCACGATGGATTTTTGTCACAAAAAAGCTTTCCTAAGTTCGTCACAAGGATTACGACTATTTTGTTAATCCGATAACCGACTCACTTACAAAGTCTGCCATTATTAATGCCAAGAGGGGAATCGGATCCTATGGATAAACTAGCAAGAATGTACCTAAAGGAGGTAGTCACGAAGCATGGAATACCTTGTTTCATTATCTATGATCGTGACCCTTGGTTCGCATCAAATTTCTGGAGTAGTCATCATCAGAAGGCTTTTTTTTCAAACCAATACAGCGTATTCGACTCTATCATCAATACGGCGTATTCAGTTCATTGAATACGACGTATTAAGCTATTTGACAGTTTTCTTTCCTAGCTATTTTATTATTTTTTTTCAAACCAATACAGCGTATTCGACTCTATCATCAATACGGCATATTCGGTTCATTGAATACGACGTATTAAGCTATTTGACAGTTTTCTTTCCTATCTATTTTATTATAGGTTAAAATGGACGACCCCAACATTACTATGGAAGAATACATCAGGCTTGAGGAAGAAAAAGCTCGTAGGCATGGTAAGGTGTATAACTGGGAAACTACTACGTATGGTAAGATCTGGGATAATGAAGACGTTCACGACCTCGGATCTGTTGAAACTGAATTCCCAGCTATAGTCTTTAACGAAACGCTAACATCTGAAGCAACACTCTCGTGTGAGACTACGATAAGTTCTCTTAACAACGATGAAATTGACTTTAGAATATCGTTTGACGAATCCGACGATGAAGATTGCACGGTAATTTTTGACAAAAAATTATTTTCTTACAAAAAAATTCTGTCAACAATTTAAAAACGGATTCGGAAAATGATAATGATAAAGTCAATATACCTTCTTTTCTGTCACCCGAGCCTACGGTCAGTTATTTTAATGATTTAGACTACTTTAATGATTTTGAGAATGAATTTCCAGCCATTGTTTACAATGATGCTCTAACGTCTAAATCAGATTTCTTAACTGAACCCAATTTAAGTCCTCAATATAACACCTCGTGTTTTAGGTCATTGTATGACATTATGTAATTCATAATTTATTTTTAGGGTTTTACGCGTTTGCTCTTAAACCGTAAACGTTAAGTTAAATCGCGTAAACTAAAAATGATCATTCAATGTAAACGGGCATTAAACGATTAAATGTTTACATCAAGCAAGTGTTATATGATTATTATAAGGATAATTAATAACTTTGTTCATTTTATTTTTATTGGTTACGTTAAGTGCTTACGTTTTGCAATAAAACGCGTTTCGGCATACCTGGAAGCACCAAAACCTAACTACGCTTAAACAAATACCCACGATTATACCCAATACACAAAATAATCAAAATATCATCATATAAATGTGTATGTGGCCGAATTTTAGGAGATAAGGCCAAGCATTATCTTGTTTGCAAGACACTTGCCCTAAATATCTAGATATTACAAATATCTAGGGAACCAAACACTTACACCTTGTAAGAACCCACTCCCCCCCTATGGGCTCTTACACATGAGTTAGCAAGTAACCATGGTTAAGTTACTTAGATATTTTCACTATAAAAGCTAGCAACTAACACATAGAGTTCATATCAAAAGTGTAAAATCACAAAAACTCTCTTCCTCTTTCTCTCATAACCCACGGCATCAAACACACTCTATACACAATCCATTGCTTGATTTTCTATCATTATACAAACATACACATATCATATCTAAGTTATTCTAAGAAGGTTTCAAGAGTTGGTTAACAAGGGTGTGATTGATTTTCTTTTCTCTACTCATCCACACAATGTTATATATAAAGCTTAATCATTTCATAACTAAGATTTTTGTGTTCATATGTTATATTTAGCTAAATCACCATTTAGGGTACTTTTGAATATGTAAAATGAATATTTACTTCATCATTTCATAACTAAGATTTTATGTGTTTATATGTTATATTTAGCTAAATCACCATCTAGGGTACTCTTGAATATGTAAAACGAATATTTACTTATGATCATTGTTTTGTATACTTATTTACATGCCATATGGATGCTAATATGATGTTAAAATGGATGTATAAGTGTTTTAACATGATGCTTAAGAGTAAACATATATATGAACAAATTAAGGGTTTCTAAAGTTTTCTTATTAAGTTAATGTGAAAGTATTTGCAAAGACTTTGCTCTTGAAACAATGGACTCCTGGACAAAAACAGTGACCTAATGAACCAAATCTATGTAAGCCATAAGATATGTAAGGGTTCTATATAGGGTTTGTACAAAGTGGTAAAGGCTAAAAAGTCCTTAACAACGTTTTAACACACATTTATGGAAAACAAATATCTTAATGGGCTGTTTGAAATTCGAAATTTTACCATAAATGTTTTATGCTTTTATAACATACTACATGGTCACAAAGGATCGAGGTCATAAAGAACACGAAAAAACCGATAACTAACAAGAAGATACGCATTACAAGTTTACGATAGTTAATAATTTTATAAAACAATTTTTATAAAAATTACTAATCACCACCAAAACTTATACTTATATACATCATTAATATGATACAACATTCAATACGAGATCGTGTTTTCCGAAAGAATCGCTAAGATAATGGAGCTATAACGAATAAGATACTACAAAAACGGTTTTACGTTAATTAAAAGTATAAAAAACGATTATATAGCTAATATGAACAGTAAAACAGACTATTCATTCACAGAATCCTCAAAAAAACCTAAAAATATGATTTTATGATCACGGTCGTCTGAATAATAACGAAAGCGTGGGCGTAAAGAACGCGAGAGAACGGGCTAAAAACACAAAGTTATGTCATTTTTTACTAAAGGCGTAATATAAACTTTTTACTTTAAAATTACGATTCCACTTAAAACAAATAAGAGTGGTGATATAGCTAGATAGATTATAATATGGTTAATATTATCGAAGTGCTATATTACTAGGGAATTAGCATAATGAGGCTTCTTTCGATGGCGTTATTGACGAGTGTGTTACGATTTAAAGTGTCCTAACTCCTCGTACGTCATGTCATGACCACTTAAATATGAAAAAGGCATGCCTCCGAACGATAGTAACGATGAAACTATATAGGATTATATACAGTTGTTTGTTAGAACAACGTACTTAAATACTGATTCGACCTAGATTAACAGGTTGCATCGCGCGTTAGCGTGACACGTTTTTACTTGGGATATATTGTTATCCATTTACCTCACTCAGGTGAATTCATAGCCCATGTTTTTATAATTATTAATTACAAGTTTTTGGGGTGAGAAACATATGCATGTTTTACAAATTGGACGCAAGTGTACATTTTATCATGATTACGTTTTGCCTAAGTAGCGATAACCCACTATGCCCATGAATCATGAACTGTCAATTACTGGAATGTGAGCGCGAATGATTATAGATAGATCTATTTGGGATTGACCTCCCCGTTCGGGTGACTAGCTATCACTGGAAACGAACGTATATCATGTCGGATACTGGATGTTATGGGTTGAACATCATCACGGGCAATGTAGGCAATATTTATATATTGTATTCAATTATGTCGAGCTTCGGTGTCATGAGCTTAGGCAAACGTAATTGCATTTTGTGATGTCTGCATCTGTTGCATTATCACTGGGAAAGTCTTGCAGTCCCATATATATTTACATAAACCTATGAAATTCACCAACTTTATGTTGACGTTTTTAAATGCAATGTTTTTCAGTTCATTAAGCATGAGGTGTGAAGGATACATTGGTGGTTATATTATGAAGTCATGCATTAAAGATTTAGTCGCATTACATTTTGTGTATCTGTTATGGGCTGGAAATCTTTGTAGTAATAACAAGTAAACAAGTAAAGCTGCGGGCTTTTGTAAAACATACTTTATTAAATCCAATGTATCAGTTTTAAACAACTTTTTGGTCGTTCTTATATTATCTTGTATTGTTGATCTGAGAAGTAACACGCCCCGGACCCTTATTCCGCTGTGACCCAATTTGGGGGTGTTACACAGTGTGAATAACAAGATATACATTAAGAGTCCTATGCGTTATCCTTGTGATTTTGCCAGAACATTCGAGTGATACTTAAGTATTCACAATGAAGATGGAAATCCTACTTGAGCCAACATCAAACAAGCTCATGGTAGGTGACTTGTGCGATATTTTATGAAT
>BQNB010047727.1:0-42945 GCA_026074375.1 Tanacetum coccineum | reverse complement strand
CAAGTTGTTCAACCACAAGGGAATGCCTCAGACCGGGAATATATGACTAATTTAAGAGATCAAATCGCGCAACAATTGATGCAAAGTGCTTAAACGGGTCATATTATGATATATGTTTTAGTATATTTGATAATTTATGTGCTTTGGAATTTGTATGTTATTGGTATATTTGAATCATTATGTATTGTCTTTAGTACTCTATGTTTAAGCGATTACATGTTTTGCATTAAAATATTGCGTTATTAATTGACATAAAATTTTAAATGCTCAAATCACGTATCAATCTAGTGAAAAAGATAAAGAAAAAGAAAAGAATGAAAGAAGTACTTCAAGAGAAAAAACAAATGGTCTTTTTCTTTGCAGATGAAGAGCTTAGATGCACCTCTTCTTCTGCAGACATGGTTTGCAGATGAAGAAGTAAAACCTCTAAAAAAATAAACGAAACCTAATTAATCCTCAAAATTATTAATCTCTAAACCTTTTATAAATCCACAATTAATTCCCAATTCAAAAATAACACTTAACAAGCACTAATAAAACTACTCACTACTCATATTAATCAAATAAGCAAACATAATAAATTCAAGCTAAATAAATTTACACTAATAAATTGAAAAGGGATAGAAAATTGAACCGAATTGAAGACCCGCAATTAAATGAATACCACCCGATTTATTTAGCTAAAACAAATAATCAAATTCGGTCTAGCTAAATAAACCCTTAAGCTCCACGCCTCGTGAGTTGACCTGTTGGGATACCAAAAGTAAACAAAACAAATGTTAACTGTTAACTTCATTCACAAAATGAAACACTTTCTATATTCTCTATTCTGAATCCCTTAATCAACTAGCAAAAGCCCCAATTTTTATTAAGAGGGCCCATCCAAATTTACACAACTGTGAGGCCCAAATTAACAAAACGCAGCCCAAAGAAATTCAAATGAGTCCCAGTCAATCGTCTTGCACTAGTTTCATTAATTTGCTTAACAACTTAAGTATAAACTATATAAGCTCATAACTAAAGATTCGAACTAAATATGAAGCAGTATATGACTTACGAAAAACTTGTTTAATGAATGACTAAGCCAACACGAATAAAGCATGAGTGAAAAAAAATTTGATGTCAATAGCACTAATAAGCTTAAACTGAGTGAGTAATAAGCCAATGAATTTCATCAATCGAGATTAAAACTATTAAGCTATCTAGCCGAAATTGATTTTAAGCACAAAAAAATCACAAATTAACTCAATAAGCACAAAAGTTTAATAAGCTACTAGAAATTAGCTTTTATTCTTCGAAACTTAGAGAGGTTTATTAAGCTAAAATGAAATCTAACATTAAAACGATAAAACTAGACTAATCAAGCATTTTTAACAGAACTAATATGCAACTAATAAGTAAGTTGAAAACATCATTATAGGAATTTAAAAGCACCTGACAACTAATTTTCTCATTCGAATAACAAATAGCCAACGAAACTCGGCAACAATATAAGCTCGATTGAAGTGCATGCAACAAGCTATTTAGAAGCTTATTTTATTAGAAATTATGAGCTTCTATTCAAACAAAGACGAAACAAGCACAACAATAAGCTACTTTCGAGCTTATTAATTCGAAAAGTATTTAAAAACTATAGAGAATGATTCGAATAAGCTTTAAGGCTAATAGGAGTCATTTTCTAAACTTTTAAAAGCTTTTGATAAAAATAAGCCGTGAAAATAAGCTCGAATTTATTTTAAAAAAATTTAAATTTTTTTTTTTTTTCCACAGCTTTATTTAATAAGCTAACAAAAAGAAATTGAAACGAACAAATAAGCAAAACAAATAGCAAACCAAGATCTTTAATCAACTTCAAACACTCTCTATTACATCGTCAGAATAAGCTTTTGAAATAAGCTAGTACAATAAGCAACAAAACTGAAATAAGCTATAACAAATCTAAAATAAAGCAACACTAAACTATAACTAAAAAAATTCCTCGCTACTGAAAATAGAAGGGAGCGAGTTGTTATAAATGGTGAGAGAGGGTTAGATTTGTAAATTCCAGTCCCATCATTGGTTGATTAATTTAGCCCATCATGCTCATTATTTATCTCCCTCGGATCATGAAAAGAAAGTAGCCGGATCCAGCCGCTATTTAAATAACACATGTACTCCCTTGAAGCTTCATATATACGCAGCATTTTCGTTCGTTGATCAAATGAATTGAAGATATAATTTGCCAAGCCACGTGGACTTATTTGATTCGTCTCCTTCCACATAGTGAATTGAAGATATAATTTGCCAAGCCACGTGGCTGTGCCTGCGACATACACTATATCTCATCAAATAATTATATCAGGATTTTCTTTTGGGGCTTGTTTCGGCTTTTTGATAACATGGGCTTGGGCCCAGCGGGGGATCATATTAAAGGAGTTTCGGGCTTGGTCCATTAAGATCCGAGGGCACCGCTTGACTCTTTTTTCCGTGCTCTTTCCACTTGTATGCTCGGGGACTTTCCGCGACTTCATCTTAGCTTGAGTAAAAATTAGACTTGACCAAATTGAGCCCGATAATTCCTGTTTTTGCATCGTTTTCAATCATTTTACCTGCAAGACATTTGAAGTTCTAAACAAACATATTTGCAAGATAATTATCCATATTTTAGCATTTTTAGTCCGTTTTATAGCGTTTTACGGGGTATAAATAATGTATGTTTTAGCAAATATCAGTATCCGTTGGGAAAAAGTGTCTAGCAACTTGTGCCTTATTTATTTTGGACTTAATCTATTTGCTTCGTAATTTTTATTTAACAACAATTTATCTGCCTTTCCTAATCATTAACCTTGGGTTTTACTAGAATGAGGATGTGATCGAGTCATGCATGTCTATTCCGTCGTTACGGCCATGTATGCGTGATTCAGCTGCCTTGTTGGTTTATTACTTTTGGTGAAAGTTAGAAGATCCATACCCTATATCATTCTTCATCTTAACCCTTGTTTAAACTTGAATGAGGATGTGATCGAACACACATGTATATTCTGTCGTTACGGCCATGTATGTGTGATTCAGCTGCCTTGTTGGTGTGGTACTTTTGGTGAAAGATTGTTAGAATGATCAACCATAAGCCTTTTTTCCCTTTATAAACGTGTTACTCCTTAGCTCTAGTGGTAGAGATGTGTATCCTTGCCAATCCTATGATAGAATACTCATTACGACCGAGCAATTGAGCGAATTAGTTACATGTTACCATATAGATTAGTTGAGTGATTTTAGTGTTTTTATCTTCCTATTTTGTAATAGATCAAATAAATGCTTAAACAGAAAAATCCTTTAGGATACATTTTCATAATCTCCTAAAGGCTACTTGAGGACAAGTAGGAATCAAGTGGGGGGATATTTGATGACATCAAATAACGTCACTTTTATAGCATCATTTATCCCATGTAAATAACCCATTTTGTATAATTATTGCAAAGAATTGTTACTTAATCGTTTGTATTTGAGAATTGCCTTTAAGTAATAAATGCGTAAAGTCTTTATGAGCTAGTGTTTAACAAGCTTAAACGAAGAAATATGAAGATTACTGTTCTAGCATCCTATACGCTGTATCCATCAAGGAAGATACGACGTATCTGTGCCTGCACTTCACTAAAGACCACGAAGGAATAATGATCAATACGTCGTATCCAGAAGAAATCAATACGCCGTATTCAAGATATAGTAATAAAATATTCTAGAAGATATCGAACGTGGTCCCTACTCCAAGAAACCCCCGATACGCCGTATTGACCTCAGTCAATACGCCGTATCGACCAAATTCCAGACCTTATAAATAGAAAACCTAAAAACGGGTTTTCAGTGTGCTAAATCATATTTTTGATACCTAAACCATAAAAGTCGATTTTCAGAAGAGAAGAAGAGCAGAAGAGGTCGAGCATAGCAATTAATTCCATAGGAAACAACTTGTAATCTCCTATACTCTTGTAATCGTTTAGTTTTTGGTATCATTCGTTAACTCGGTTAGTTTACCTTGGCTAAATTATTACTCTTGTATTGATTATGACGTTTAAATATTAGCCATTATTATGAAGATCTGAATGTTTGGTTTTGTTTATCTCGATTGCTTAATTTATCGTTGATTGCTTGTTTATGTTTATCAGTTTATACTTGTTTACGTGCTTTTGTATGCGACCTATCATTCAACTGGATCTAGTGATACGGACCAAGTAATCTAGATGCCGGGATGGCTCTCCATATAGTGATTTATACATCTAGACCAATAGGATCACGAATAATAACCTATCTTTGCCTTTAGATTGCGAGCTTAGTTGGACCGGCAGGTGACCCTTGGGATCAACGAGTACGTTCTCAATTAATTGGTAAAGACTTGGTTAGTGGACTACTAGTGTATGAATTGCCTTTAAGTAGTAAGTGGGTAAAGTCTCTATGAGCTAGGGTTTAACAAGATCACCATTGCTTTAATCCCTAAGATAGATTATAATCAGCAAATAAGGATGCTTTATGCAGATACGTTTAATTGTGACAGAATTCTTCGTATCTAGGTCTTAGGAAGAAGTACCGCCTAAGTCTTAAGAATGATATGCCTCCTCGAGATAAGTAATCATTGCACCAAATAAACAAACCAACGTTCTAATTGGATTAATAATGGCTAATACAGTTTTCTTATATTTAGCTAGACCACTCTTTTATCTTATGTTAATTTACTTGCGTGTGTTATTGTGTCTTGGATTGCTTTAAGTCACCACAAAACCTGTGTCAGTCTCTCAGGCTGAAAACCCCCTTTATCCGTTAGAATTAGGAATAACATAGGTTTAACATATAATAGAATTAACTTAGTTTAGATAACCAAAATATTAATAAATTGAAAGATTATATCTCGCTCTTAGTGATCGACACCCTACTTACCACGAAACTCCCATTTGACCGAGTACACTGGCCGTTAAAGTGTTGTTTTTGGTAAAGTCGGCAAAATATAAATTTAAAACTTGAAACATAAATTACAACCACACAACGACACATCAACTGTCTATGATGAATATGTCTCGACTTACCGTTTTACATTGTGATATGAGCTCTGTCAAAATTAAATTGACTATCACACTTTAGAAACATGGCCGTTACCTGTTTTCGCCATCTTGGTATGCCCTTTACGAATTAACGTAAATATCCCGCATATTCTATAAATTTATCTCAAATGATAAATTCAGATTTCATCATAGATTTAGCTATAAGCGTATGTTTGAAAAACTTTCAAGAATTCTAAGACATAGCTTCCCACATAGCGTAAGTACATCCGCTCTAGTGGATCTAGATTCTTTTAAGTAAGAATCTAAATTTGCATTACTCTATCATTTGATAGTAGCCAGATATCTTTCATAATGCAATTTCATAAGTATCATAGTACTTGTGTAATACTTATTCAAATGGCCCTCACTTGAATTACTGGTATATCTACTTAACCTGACTATAAGTTTTAAATTAGGTCAGACACACATCATTAGACACATAAGATGCCTAATATTCAATATGGGCAACACCTTTACATCTATTTTAAATAGAAAAATGATGTCATTAGATTCTAGCTAGGCCCGAATCCCCCACATTGAATCTCTCAAGAATATTGTCCTTATAATGTTTTTGACTTCAAAATAAATCCATATTAGTTCACATCCAAAAACCATATCCAACAACTAATAAAGTTCATGACAAATCTTGACTCCAACAACTAATAAAGTTCATGTCAAATCTTGACTCCAACACGTCGTTAGTGAATTTGTTTATCTTCTATCACTTCTAGTGATAATTATACCATCTATGTATCAACACAAGAGTACATATCGATCACATATACATCCATTAATTTCGAATCCACATTCTTACATGATATGGTCAAGAAATTTGATGTCATTGTTTAGGAGCTTTCTTTAAGCCATATAATAACTTAACAAGCCTACAAACTTTGCTCTCTTGTCCAGGAGCGATGAAACCCTCAGGTTGGTTCATATATAGTACATTTTCTAAATCCCCGTTTAGAAATGTCATTTTCATATCCATTTGATGAACTTCTAATTTTCTTAATGCAACAATAGCAAGTACCATTCTAATCGAGGTTATTCGCATAACAGGAAAATAAGTATCAAAGTAACCTAGACCTCCGCGTTATCTAAATCCTTTGATTACCAATCTTGTTTTGTACTTGTCAATGGTGCCATCGACTTTCATCTTCTTCTTGAAGATCTATTTATAGCCTAGTAGTTTACAACCCGAACGTAAACCCACGAGCTCCAAGTATGTTTTTGTAAAATAGAATCTATTTCACTTTTAATGGCTTCTTTCTATTGAGCCATTCCGAGGAAGTTACCACTTCTTGATAAGAAGTAGGTTCATTTTCTACCATAGAAGAAACAAAATCGGGTCCAAATGATTTCTCGATTCTTGCCCTTTTGCTTCTTCTAGGTTTAACATCTTCTTCCTTGGGTTGATCTTGTCTCTCATATTGGAGATTATTTTCATCCCATTGTCTCTAATCTTGGACAACTTCATCATCTGTTCTATATGATCTTCTAATTTCCTTCGTGAACAAGGAAATAAATTTTCAAAGAAGGAAGTACTTCTTTATTCCATTATCGTGTCCTGTGTATATCAACATACACAAGGAAACCATAAGCACTACTGTTATGAGCATATACTAAGAATATGCAATTCACAGTTTCAGGTCAAATATTTTGAACCTTGGGGTTCAATACTGATATCTTGGCTAGATATCCCCTCACACTCGTAAATACTTATAAGATAGTTTTTTTCTCATCCATAGTTCATAAGAACTATCTTATTTTCTTTACAAGGGATCTTATCTAAAAGATAAGTAGCCGATATAATCGCTTTCCCCCACATGCCATGGCTTAAACCAAGACTTACGAACATGGCATTAACCATATCTTCTAAGGCACGGTTCTTTTCTTTCAACAATTCTATTGTTGGAGTATCAAGAGCAATAAATGTATGTCTTATTCTAAGTTTAGCACATAAATTTAGAAATGGAGACACATATTCACCTCTGATGTGACTTCGAACCACCTTCTTTTCGATAATAAGCCGATTCTCAACTTATTTATATAGAAGAATCTTGTCTATATCCTTACACTCAAGTAAGTATAGATAGAAATATTTTATACCACCATCAGCAAATATGATGAAGTACTCGCTATTCGCTACATTAGTAGGTATCAATTCCAAATCACATAAAACCATGTGAATCATATCAAGGGTTCTGTTATTTTCGTTCAACCGAGGAAAAAGACAATCTTGTCAATTTGGTTTCAACACAAGTTTTAAATTTGTAGTCCGTGTTAATACAAAAAGTGGGTATCCAATTTAATTTAATTAGACAACATAATTGAGTTAAAATTTAAAACATGTCAAAGTCAGCCATGCCATACATTTAAAGAACCAAATAAGCTGAATTCATACCCATTTACTAAAATGACAATTAAAAAATACATTCAGCTTAAATAATTTTTAAAGGTGTAAACCGTACGGACTCAAATTATGTTCTTCGTTAACTCAATTTTTATTTATTCAAACACAAGATGAAAGCCAAAATTCATTAAGCAACCATCCGGACACAAGATTCCCATGAATCTCCGGCACGTACAACGCATTGGTTAACTTCCACTCTTTTCCAGATGTGAATCACATCTCATTTTCCCCTAGTATTAGCAGTTGGAGAGTTGCCCAAAATCCTTCTCTTCATTCTCAACTGCATTAAAAGAGTTACTCAAACTCTTATCACCATATACATGACATGATATCGAAGTGCTAATCCATTATTATCTAAGGTCAGATTCCCTCATGGCCTCAGTTCTCATGTCATTCAGACCATATAATGCATAGTTATGGCACATAAGGTTTCTGAATAATTCAAAGCATCTATCGTACACGTAACTTGTTAGGATTATGCAAATCTATGTAAAAGACTCGGTCACCCCGTGTAATGTCTAGCATAGGTTAGCTCGTAGCCTTAATAGTAATCATGTAATTACCGTATGACTTATGGTGTTGGGTCGGGTCTTTACCCACATGTTAGCCCACTCTATAGCCCACTTAGAGGCACAAAACTCATGTATATATACGCCTTTCCAGCCATGGGAAGGGGTTGGTTGATCATTTCATAATACACACACATAAGGTGTAGTTTCTCTCACTAGAATTCACTTTCTCTCTCTATAAAGTAGACCAACCCCTAAATCATTGATTGTGTTATGATATCCAATATCTTACAATTGGTATCAGAGCACATGGGATGATTAGCTAGATTATCACAAAGCTTTCATTTGATTTTTCTCTCACTAGAAACCTCACTTTCTCTCTCTAGATAATTAGCCAACCCAATCATCCATGCTTGTGTTATGATATCATGTATACTACAATTGGTATCAGAGCCCATGGGATAATTAGCTAGATTGTGTGTGCGTTTCCTTGGTTAGTTTAGATCAAAAGTTTGGTTTTTGAAAGTTTATGGTCTTATTCTTGACACTCTTTGATTCTCATGTTTGTGATGTTAAAGTTAGTGTTTTTATAGTTATTATAACCTTCTAGGACCAAGTTGTGCAAAAGAAACCAAGTAAACACGTTCAAAATGGTGATTTTTAGGTGTTTTTAGGTGAAAAAGTTCGTATTTTCTTCGTTGCGTTTTGACCTTCTAAGACATTCTTTGTTGCGTTTTGGTGAAGAAAGTACATTGCGTTTTGTCATTTTGTATAGTACTATTGTACTCAATGTTCTGAAAGTCTCAAGGCGCACTATGGCGCAAAGGGGGACAATGAGCCTTGAGGCGAGACGCATACCAAAGAGCGGGATTCATAAATATGAGTCGCACTAAATACACTAATTTTTTATAACATATGTCACACTTTTATGTGGATAGAATAAAACAAAATAAAATTTGAGATACTTAATAGTTAATACATCTAATAAAGCTCACATTTAAACCAAAAATATCAAGCAAGCAAGTGAAGCAACGTATCAATATTCAAGCATAATGCCACATTATCATGATAATATTTCATAAAGAAACTACTTGATGAAACAAATTAAGAGACTGCAATCTAAGTCGTCAAATTCCCCATCGTCATCATCATCTTCAAATGTGTATTGCTCCTTATTGTGATCAGATTCATCCTCCTTGACATCTTCTTCTTCACTTTCACTATTCTTTAAAACCACAACGTCATCATCTTCATCCAAAGGTTTTGTCTAGAACTTGACCCTTCCCTTTCCCTTCCCCTTGAGCTTGAACTAGCATAACCATTACTGGATCTAAGATTATAGTTTGACTTGTCTATGTGGCTTTGACCCTTCCTTGCTGGTACATCCTCATAATATTATAGTTTGACTCGCATCATTGGATCTAAGTTTTTGGTTTGTGACTTGCAACAAGCCTCTTTAAAAAGTAGACAATATACATATGATGTGAAGTGATTACATATGTGTCAAATTAAAAAGAGAAGTTGAATAAATGGAGGAATGTGAAGAAAAATAGAGGCGCTTGTTTCACTGTATTGTATGTATTTAATTTTCTTTATTAGGGTTATTATTGAGTAGATTATATATAAAGGCCCATGTGATTTTGTATTTGTGTCTCAATATTAAGATAAAAAGGCCCAAAACCCGTTACATGTGCTAGGCGCGACTAGTCCCAAGGCGCAAAATCCCAAGGCGCTGCGATTTTTATGGGATTTATGAATGTTGTGAGCCTCGATCTAAAAAAATCCCAAAGGCTGGAGCCTCGAGGGATTTAGGGAGTAGGCGCGCCTTAGGCGTGATTTTTAAAACATTGGTTGTCATAAAATCCAGAGACAGCTATTTAACAGTGTATTGCATCTTACCCATATAAATTACTTTAAACATCCTTTTTATAATTATAAGATTTATCAAAAACAAGCATATAAAAAATATCATCATATCTTATTCATAAATATTATCAAAAAAAATAGTTTTGTCCGTCAACCAATTATCATATTGTTTCAAAATCTATTGTAAACATAGTTTCTAAAAAAATAAAAACAAAGAGACATTTCCATAAAATTGTTGTATTCATAAAATCATTTCAAAATAGTTTTCACAAAACACCATCAAGATATACTTCAAAAGGTTTTCATAATTCGACATTAATATAAAATATGTTACTCAAACAAAGACATCGTAATACCAAAAGAGGTTGTAAAATACCGTAGAGACTCTAACACAATTTTATTGTTTGAAAGCAAAAAAAAGTACCATGAACCATATAGTCAGAATAATAGTGAAGCGAACATGCACAAGAGAAATTCATACGAAGAAATCCTAGGAACCAAGCCACAGTTCAAGACGGCAGGGTTGTTGTTCAAAATGTCAGGGTCGAGAATAGAGGGACAGGGTAACAAATGCACTGGGATGCAGGTACTGCTGGTTGTGGGGGAGCTCTAAACAGAAGTCGGGAATGCTCATCCAGGTCAAGCAAGGCATCCAAAGGAGCTACAACTGCACCGGTATAGGCACATAGCAAGGACTGCACTCAACCAAAGCGATCACAGAACACCGAACAACTTCAAGACAAGATGTTATTGATGGCAATGCTCAGGAGAATGTAGTGGCATTGGATGAAGAACAGTTACTATTTCTTACAGGTGGACAAGACAACGCTGTTGATTAAGAGTGGCTGATCAAACCTATTCCAGGCTTTAGCACTCAAATTCGATAAAGGTGATTTTCAAATATGACTGTATGCTTTTAACTCTGATGTCGATGAGGCACCTCCAGCACAACCATGTTTCATGTCTATCATCTGCAGATCCTGTTTAGATGAAAGCCGCCCGTCGTATGGATTTGGACATTCTATCTGAGGGTAACACGACCATTGATCACTATCAGGATGCTGTTTGTGAACATCATGACGAACAAGAGATGCATGATGATGTACAACCAAACTACGTTGTTGACTCACATGCCGATTATATGAGTAATAGTAATATGATTCTGTATGATCAGTATGTAAAGGACAACGCAGTGCCAGTTGTACAAAGTAATGTATCTTTTATTACAAATGATGCATACATGATGATATATAATTATATGTGTGAACCTCATGCCAGCCTGTCTCTAAAACAACACGGAACATAGTTGTTGATAATTCACTAACTGCTGAACTTGAAACTTATAAGGAACAAGTTGAACTGTATGAAAGACGGGCCAGGTTTGAATTATCATAGAGAAACAAACGATTGAAGAACAATTAAGAATAGTGATCACTGACAGTATCATTAAGGAAGAAAAATGAAAAAGGAACTTCAATCTGTAAAAATTGCAACTTGCTTCTAACCAACACCATAACAAGTCAATGGTAGAAAAGAAGTTACGTCTTTTGAAAAAGGATTTTAAAAACAGAAAGAAAACAAATACCTTGAAGAATTTTGGAACATGAAACTTTAAAAGAAAATGTCGAGGATAGATTATCAAACAAGACTATCTCTTCAAATAGTTTCACAGTGTTGTGTAAACCAAAGTCCCTATTAATAATAACTGAAAAGGTAGCTATTGGTACAAGAACCACTTATTGCCTCACCCATTGCAAAGCAATTCAGCTGCTCATAATAATGGTTAGAAATTGTCCAAAAACAATCATGTCCCGGCTATAAGTGCACACACAGAAGGAACCCTAGATTTAGCTGAAACCACGTAGGAGAAAACTACATGACAAAATGAAAGACCTGAGTGTATGACTCATAAGGTTTAATAATGCACCACCTGTTACTCGAAAGAGAATTATTTATCGACCTTCACACCACAAAAGCAATTGACCCCTGAGCAAATATTTTGGTCTCAAGACATCATCAAGATGAAAGCAAAACCTCTCAAAGAGCAGACCACTGCCTCAAGACCAACCAAAGCGTTGACATTGTATCCGCCAAATACACCTGCAACGCTTGTCCAAAGGGTGCTTCCAACAAAGAGTCAAGTAAAAATTAACATTTTTGCACTAATATAACTCTTTTTGGACTTTGAAAAAATCTGTAACAAGAGAATTACACCAACGTGGCTCACTGAAGGGGAAAGGGGTTTTGAACAAACCAAGGCATGTTATCTCACCGAGGTCATTCCATTTTTCAAAACACTTAAAGAACATTTTGAGGGCATTCAAAAGGCTCTAACAAAAGAAGTTAAAGAAATGAAAGAAATCTTTAAAGAGTTGGAAGCCGAGGTTGACCAACACGTTGTAGATAGGAAGCATAATGAGATTGAGCGGAAAAATCTTCTTATTGCAAATGATAATTTAATTGCTGATTCCTTGTTCAAAGATGTGTTTCATGTTGCAACGAATTCTGAGCGTAATGTATCTAGTCTTACTGAAATGCATGATGCCCACACTAGTTGGTATGTGCTTAAATACACATACCATTTTCCATTTGAAACGGACTTAAATGACTAAAAACGTACCAAAAATACATTGTATTTGTATGTTTTGCATTTGTATTGTGCAGGAAACGGATATTCAAGAAAAGGAACAAAAAGAAAGCCAAAAACAAACAAATCCAAGCACAAGGTGAAAAGTCGAAGTCTAAAGTCATCCGCATGAAGAAAATACAACTTGAGGGGCTAAAACTGCCAAGCCTAAAGTTGTATTACAAAAGATTAAAAAGACAAGGGCCAAAACTGCCAACCGGGCAGAGATTACAATTAAGTTATAAGACTTCAGGGGACCAAACTGCCTACTCCCCCAAAAAGTCTTCTTTCCCGCCCCAAATCCCAGTTACAACTTGTATACTCCCCAACTTCTCCCCTGCAAAACCACTTCTCACCCTAGCCAAAATCATTTCATCCACCCTACTACCAACCCCCCCCCCCAGCTGTATAAAGTCCATGTTGGCAATCCCTCTCCATTCCCAAAGCATTTCGATGGTTGAGATTGTTTCTAATGAAGCACAAATGAAATTAAAGGCTGGGATTCGCTTGAGAATTGCCTCACACAACAAGCACACTTCGTTTTTTGCACTCCAAAGAAGCACAAGCTGAAAGTCCAAGACTTCGGCTATAAATAGAGCTTTGTGTAAACCTTTGAGGCATCTAGTTAGTTATCTAGTTTTAGTTTTTAATTAATTTCAGTTTTTAACTTAGCTTATTTCATTCATTTACAATTTTTTTACTCTCAGCTTGTAACACTTTCAAGATTAATGCATTTGAAGTTTTTAGGTCAATTTACAATACCAGTGTTAAGTTTCTTAATCATATTGTTTTGTGTTCAAAAAGCTCTCACCACAGCTTACTTATAAGCTGTTTTCATTAAGTAAGATAAAAAAGTTAAGTAGTTAAGAGAAAATCACAAATATCACTCTCAAATATACCACAGCTTATGTTATGGATGATAAGCCAGTTCTGGATGGGCTTATGGACTCTCACTAGCTTGTTTTATACAAGCTAGAGCTTGTAGATTTCATTATTTGACCCTGTTTTGAGCAAGGGGTGTTGTAATCTCCATTTTCTTACTTTACTTATTTATTGCAGAACTGTTAGTTCATTTGATAAAACTGTTGGTTTTGAGTTAATACTGCTAGACTAATTCATGCTTATTTAAGTGCTTATTATTGATTGAAATTTGCTTATAAGTGTTTTACTTTGTTATTTGATAATCTGTTTTTAATTAGTTTGAAATAAAAATGATTTTTGGAAATGTTAAGGTCTGTTTTGAACAAGCAGTACTAACTCCAAGTTAGTACTGCTAGTTCATTTTTGGAACAGTACTAACCTAAAGCTACCAGTACTAACTCCAAGTTAATACTGGTAGTTAGTACTGTTAATACTGGCAGTTCATTTTAGCTTATCAGCTTATTATTTCTGCTTATTGAAGATTTCCTTAGCTTTTTAGAGTAGATTAAACCATTTTCCTTTACTGTCTTAGGAGTAAGATTAATAAGCTTATTCTCCTTTTCAAAGTTTTTCAAGTTTCAGATCAGTTTTAGTCTTCTACCTTATTTATCATTATAATCTATTCTAGTTGCTTATTCCAATTACTAAGTGCTTATTAAGGTTAGGTGAACTTCTGTTTTAGCTTGTTTGCTTATTTATTATTTCTTTAAGTCTTGTAAGTCTACCAGTACTAACCTTAAGCTAACAGTACTAACTTTAGCCTAGCAGTACTAACTCCAAGTTAGTACTGGTAGTACTGTTGTTAGTACTGCTGTGTTTCTCTTGTTTAGTTTAGCTTAATTGCATGCTGAATTTGCTTATTTAGAGTTAGTTTAGCTTATTTGATTTGTCTTAAGCTTATTTGAGCTTATTTGTGCCTTTGTGTAAAAGTTTTAAGTGTTTTTGCTATTTCTAGCTTTTATGCTTGTTCTAGCTTATGTTCCTTGATTATCTTTGTGTTCATTTGCCTATTAGGTTTAGTATCCAATCATATTCACATCCTTGTCATATTCAAACATCAATCATCAATCGTCTTTCGATTTTCCATTTTAGCCTCGTTGGGACATAACGACCCGGGAACACTCTATACTGCTTCCGGTTTCATTGGTCTCGCGAGATTTCGTCCCTTGTTGTGTGTTTGTATTTATTTAGATATATAAGAAGGGGTGAGTTTGCGCGAGTCAAATTTTGGCGCCGCTGCCGGGGAGGCTGTGAAACGAATTTCGTTACATTTGACAATTTGTGTTTGAATCTGTGAATATTTTCTTTTATAAAAATAATATAAAAAGTACAAAAATATTTTTCATTTTCTTTTATTAGTATAATTATCATATAAAAACAAAAGAAAAACCAAAAATATAAAAACATTATAAAAAAATAAAAAAATAAAAATAAAAACATTGTCCATAAAAAAGAAATAAAATTCACAAATTGGTAAAAATACCAAAATATAATATTCTCAATGGTCTTGTTTGTCAAGAAGAAGGATGGATCGTTTCGAGCATGAGGATTCTCATTTTCTAAACCATGAAACGGGTTCGCTTGAACCAATTGAAGCAAATTAGTTTTGATCTCGAAATGATCGGCATTGATTTCGGGTAAAACAATAGCCTCTCCGTAACCCTCGGTGGGTGCACGGAGTAATTCCTCCATAGTTCGATCCGCCATCGCGACTATGGTGAAGGGTTTGTTGTTGTTGACGACGGTTACGGTTACGAGTTTGCGAGCGAGTGCGCATGCACTTAGAAAGAGAAAATTAAAAAGGAAAAATCTAGAATTAAAAGAAAAATTTTACACTAATTTTTTTGGATTTTTAATTTTTTTAGCAACAACAAATTTTAACGGTTACACGAAAGAGACTTAAACCAAATAATCAACTACTTCACGGTAGCTCTTAAAAATTGCTTTTTAAGGTGAGCCGTACTTCGTAGAGACACAAATGGCAAGTGTTAAATCTTTGGTTCGAATTGGGAACTTTTCAAGTTCACCGGAACTTATTTATGATAATATCTCAATTGAAGATATTATTTGTTGGTGTTCGATTACCAACTTTGTTTATTTAATTTCTTTTTTAAAGGACAATTTTTTATATTTTTGATTTTTTTGTGTTTTTTATATGATAGCTATACTAGAAAGAAAAGAAAAATATTTTTTTACTTTTTATATTTTATGATTTTTTTTTGGATTTTTGAAAATTTTTAACAAAAATGAAACTTTCGAGGACGAAAGGATCTTCAAATCTTATCAACAAACACAAAACGAGAGATTCGTTAACTCAAATCCCCGGCAACGGCGCCAAAAATTTGATGCGTAACAAAATACACTATATATAATATAATATTTCAACAAGAGCAATTAAGAAAATTCCCTAAGGAAAATTCACTCTTTAAAATATATATATATATATAATATATAATATACGTATCTTTTACCGGAAAGTATGATTTCCCGGGTCGTTTTCCCAATGATTTGAGAAATTGAAACCTCGCTCGATATTGGATATTGATTTGAATGGGTTCGAAGATTGATTGGGTTTTCTTTAACTACTAATTAAAAACAAACAACTAAAGCACTTAACAAATACCGGGAAACGAATTAAACGCGACAATTAAGCAAGTAAACTAAAATTAACCCCTAAAAATGTAAACTAAAATTCTAAACCTAAGATAAGACAAAAGAAAATTTTAGGAAAAAGAAGAACATTTTTTTGGTTATTTTTGAATTTATTATGAATTAAAAACTAATTTAATCTAATTAAATCTTAAAAAATAGCAAATTAAGTACTAAAAATTGGGAAAAATAATTTTTAAGCTTAGAAAAGTCTAAAATATTATAAAAGCAAAGAAAACTATTTTTAACTATTTTTAAAATTAAATTCCTATTTTTAAAATTAAAAATTAAAACTCAAAAATGAAAATTAAAATCTAAAAGTGGTGAAAATGATTTTACTGAATGTAAACCTAAAGCTATTTTTTATAAAACTAAAAACTATTTTTTGTATTTTTCTGAAACTTTTTTCTATTTTTTATTGATTTTTTAAGATTTTAACTTTCGAAAATTGATTAAAAATAAAATTTAAGCTGGAAAAATCTAAAAAATTCAGGATAAATCTTAAACACTAGCAGGAACACAAGAAAATTAAGAAAAACCAAATTGCTAAACAAATAAGCCCTCAAATGAGCTTATATGGCTACGGCTTATTTATGAAAAGGGAAATTAAATCGTGTATAAATATTTAATGGAAGGAAACAATGACGGATGAGCTAATGTAGCAAACTGGTTAACATGTTGGGTCTATAAGTGTGAGGTCGTGGGTTCGAGTGTGGGCAACCCCTTTTTGCACTTTTTTATTTTTTATTTTTGACTTTTATGAAAAACTAAATACTAGGATTTAAATAGGACACAAAATTAAGCAACTTTAATAAAGAGGACCTAAACTGAAACTTAATAATAACTTCAAAGATCTATCAAAAAAAGCGTCACAGGTGCAAAGTGGGTTTGACTATGGTTTTACTAAAACAGCTCTAAAAGGCTCAGATTAAGCTCAATTACAAAAGTAAAAGAAGATCCTAAGAGCTTATGATATGATTATTCTAATTAAGAAAAGAGATTTGATCTTACAACACATTAAGGCTCCTAAAAATGATGATGAAAGAAGCAAAGTCAGGAATAAAGCAATAAGCTACAAAAAACTTAACAAGCTCAATTGCTCAAAAAAGCTAAACAGGCAAATTGAATAACGCTTTTGCAAACTTGATAATCTACTTATAAGCTACTAATTTAAACAATAAAACCTACTACTACAAGCTAGGAATCAAATTCAAAAGCTATTAACTATTAACTACTGTTTTTGGGCTTTTGGTTTTCTTAGTTGAATTTTAAAAGCAAATGTTCTACAGTAAATAAGCTTGGAAACTAAAAATAAGTCTTAAAATGAATTAAGCTATATCTAATCTTAACCCTACTCTAACCTTAGAAACTAAAACCTAGGTTTACCTAGCTAAAAATTAAGCTAAAAGTGCCAGTAGGAACTCCTTAGTTCCTACTGATGCACTTTTCCTACTGGCACTTTGCACAAGTGCAAAGTTATAGTGCAGGTTACCTAAGGGGTAAGCCTGCACTAAAACACACTCCAATTGAGTGCAAAAATACAATGCAAACAAGATTTAAGCCTTGGAGTGCTTAGATCAAATTTTGCATAAGTGAACATCAAAGAGAAATTCCCCTGGTGCAAAGCTTAAGATAACAAGCTCAAACTTTTGAGATTATGAAATCTAACTTTTAAAAACTATTAAACTAATGTTTAAAAATGATTCTAAAACTGACCCAAGCAAAATTCACAACTTATCTTGACTTTTGATGGTCAAACTCAGCTTATGCCAAACACCCCTTAAGATTTATGACAGTTTTGAAAAAGCTCTTAAAATGAAATCTATTTATCAAGAGCCTAATACCAGATGATTTTTAGCTTATAACAACCCTAACTAACATGAATTAACAACTGATTAAGCAATAATCTAAGATTTAAACTAATTTTCTACTATTTTTGGTTTTTTATGGTTTTTAAGACAATTATATGAAAGACTATGATCTAAACTTAATATAAGCAAAAACAGATTAACTAAATAATCTAATAAGCAAAATAAAAGAGATATAAGCACATATAAGCTAGTTATTTAAGCAAACAAGCAGATCTAAGAAGAAACTATGCTATAACTAATTAGGCTAAATTATGAAATACAAGTAATCTAAAAAGGAAACTTACTCAACCTCTAGCTAAACAAGAGGTCCCAAAAGGGCAGCTTCAAGCTCTCCTAGCTTATTAATAAGCTAGGAGTTAAGTCCATAGAGATCCTTCCGATTAATCTCTCTTCCAAATAACTCATAATTCAAATCCAAAGTAAATAGAAATTAAGCTGATTTTAGGTTTAGTGTAGAAGTTTAGCTAAGTTAGAGCTCTATTTCAGCTATAGACATAAATAGCTTATTATGAGCTTATTTGCTTATTGAGATAATTACTATTTTAGAGATCTTATGAATTAAAAGAGACTAAGAAGATTAAAATCAAATATTGTCTTTGATTAACTAAAAAAAACTCTGATTACATTATATAAAAGACACTTACAACTGATTTAAAGAAAATTACAATAAAAAAACTACACTAGGTGAAAAATGCTAGAAAAGAAAAAAAGACGACTCCTATGTGTGTGTGATGGTGTGGCCTTTTATAGCTAGTAGATGAAGCTTCTAGCCTCTCCTGCCTTACTCTCCAATCCTTCAATCTCATCCCTTGAATCTCTTAATCATTGGATCATGATTTATAGCCGTTGGATCATTTGTGTGCACTCAAGGATTGCCAAGCTGTCATTCCTTGATGTGACATCTTGTGCTTCTTTTGTGTGAGGATCTAGTGTAAAATCTATCCATCACTTGTGCTTCCTCAAAATCCACGTGGCCTCTTGCTTGAACTAGCCAATTAGAGCCTTTGATATGACAACTTTGTCCTTGCCATTTTGATGTAGAGCCCTTGAATTGACCAATAGAACCCTTAATTTGCATTTGCCCTATCGTTTTGACCTTGAGTAATTTTTGAGAAGATGAATGAACAGTAACGTTTTGGCGCCCCTTTTTTTATAATTGAAAGAGGGTAAAACGGGTTTAAACTTTGGGGAGTTGGCAATTTGGGTCCTTGTGTTTGGTTTATAAAGGTTTTAGGTATAAGTGGACTTTTATAATTGACAGAAATGGTCCTTGAGGTTTATAAAAAGGGTATTAGGCTAAGGTACTTGGGCTCTTAGATCTGGGTGAGGCCCATTTAGGGTTAGGGACCATTTATGGACTTTTCTAAAAGTTGAGGGGCTTAAATGGAATATTTTAGGTCTTGTTGACTTTTGTTGACCATGATTTGATTGAGGGTTTGACTTTTCCTGGCTTTGCTTCAGGCTTTTGTTCACTCTTCCGTTCTCGTGTCCGTGCTTGCTTGTTTTTGATGGTTTTCTTATGATTTCTGATATATCCATACCTGCACACACAAAACAGAAATACAAGCATATTTTTTGCCATTTTTGGTCTGTTTTGGGTTTAATTGGGCCTATTTAGGTACAAACGGATATGTGTATTTTACACTTATCAACAGGGGAGGAATATGATTGAAGAAATTGATCAAGATACAAGAATTACTTTGGTTTAAATTAATTTTGAGGATTAGGTTACTCCTACAAAGGTCAGTGCTTAAGGTGAGGCACATACTCAACAAGATCAACCTGAAGATCACTTGAGAGTTCTTAGTGCAGCTAAGGTTCTTGCAGCTGCAGCTAGAAAAAGAAGGGAAGTTGTAAATGTTTAATCTTATACTAGAAGACAGAGGGCAATTAGTACTGGCAATGGTGGAGTTAGTACTGCTAGTAGATTGTTTAGTACTGCTGAAGAATCAGTTAGAACTGCTGGTGCATCAATGCCAGTTAGTACTGCTGGTATGGTTCAAAAAGCCAGTACTCCTTCATCAATTTGCAACAAAGGATAAGGGTAAAGCCATTATGCAAGAGTATGAGTCTCCAAAGAAGATAAAACAGAGAGCAGATTCAAATTAGCAGGGATGAAGAAGTAGCTCTAAAGCTACAAGAAGAGTTTGATGTAGTAGAGAGACAGAGGATTGCTAGAGTGCATAAAGAAGCTAGCTCTTTCAATATTGAAGAATGGGAAGATATACAAGCTACAATTGAAGCTGATGAAGAGCTAGTACAAAGGATACAAGTAGAAGAAAGAGAAAAATACTCTGAAGCTGAAAAAGAAAGACTGCTTGCAGAACTTATCAACCAGAGAAAGAAATATTTTGCCCAACAAAGAGCTGAAGAAAGGAGGAACAAGCCACTCATACAGGCTCAACAAAGAACTTATATGTCTAACTATATCAAGCATATAGGAAGTCACACTCTGCAGCAATTGAAGAGAAAGAAGAGATAGAGTTTGAGGAGTTGGTTTTGAGTTCGACTTGACGGTAAGGACCTTTCCTTTGATGAGCTCAAGGCTTTGTTTGAAACAACAATGAGAAGGATACAAAATTTTCATCCAATAGAGAGTGAAGGTGACAAAACAGTTCCTGAATTAACAACTAGAAGTTCTAAAAGGGTTGCAGAAGTAGAATTGGATCATGAAGGTTCTAAGAAGCAAAAGACTAATGAAGCTTCAGGGACAGTTCAAGAACAACCAGAAGAAGAAGAAACATAATTATCACAAGAGGATTTACAACAAATGATGATGGTAGCTCTAGTGGAAGAAGTCTATGTTGAAGCCTTACAGGTCAAATATCAAATAATTGACTGGGAGATCTACTCTGAAGACACAAGAAGATATTGGAGAATTATCAAAGTTGGAAACCATACATAAGCTTATCAGACTTTTGATGATATGTTAAAGAAATTTAATAGAGATGACCTGGATAAGCTATAGAGTTTGGTCAAAGAAAGATTCAGTTCAACAGATCCTACTGATGACAAAGAAAGAACACTATGGGTTGAATTGAAGAGGTTATTTGAACCTGATACTGATATTATTCTGTGGAAGCTTCAAAGATATATGCATGATCCATTAACATGGAGGTTATATGATACATGTGGTGTTCACCATGTATCTACAGACAGAGGACATAATATCTTCATGTTGGTTGAGAAAGATTATCCACTGACAAGAGGGCTTCTGACTTTGATGTTGTGTAACAAAATGCAAGTGGATTAATATTCAGAGATGGCAGATGAGCTTTTATGGAAAATTGTCATACTAGCAAATAGACCAAGACAGTAAAGTGTTTGGAATCACATTCGTTATACCTCTGTTATCTATTGACATCTCACTCCGAGATTGTTGATATTGAATAGGTGGCAATATGCTCCAGCCTCCGAGTACTAAAACCAAAATGCACTAATCGAGTCTAGAGCCAAGAGATCAATAAAAATCTCGTTAGGACACATTCCATTTCAAACACTTGTTGAACATCATCAGGTTCACAAGCTGTTATCAAGAGTCCTACGCAATATCATTGTGATATTTGCCAGAACATCCGAGTGATACTATAAGTATTCACAATGAAGATGGAAATCCTGCTTGAGCCAGCATCAAACAAGCTCTTGGTAGGTGACTTGCGAGATTCTATATGAATCAAACTTGTGACAACTGGATATCGATTTGGTCCAGTAAATGAATTGACGGTTGATGAATTTTGATAAAAACATGACACTCTCGATGTGTTACAAAAACTCTTTAACGAGTGACACGTCGATTGATTTTCAAATCAATTTTCTCGTTTATCACTAACGTAAACCTGCAGGTCAAACGGTGGTAACGGCAACCTCAATCCCATTCAAATGCTCAATCTACGAAGACATACTATCTAGAAAGCTCAAGATTTAAAGACAAAGACTTCCGCAAACTCTGATTTGAAGCTTTCTAGATAATGCAAAAGTATGAGCATGTTGGTAAAAGACACAAGATCGCAAGATGGCATAAACGATAAAGACAATGACAAAGGCTCAAAGTCTAGACCGCAAAGCATGAAGGAACAAGTTTACAACAAAGAACAAAGAAAAAGACCAAGACCACATGAGCTTAACGACAAAAGCAATCTCATTATCTCATGAAGGAGTGTCATCATTGAACTCACTTCGGGGGAGATTGTTAGCCTCAAAATATTGAGTCGAACATGAAGTTCGTTCATTATGTATTTAAGTCTCGGTCATTTAATTAGTTAATGTTGTAATAGTATAATATCGGGAATCGGGCTCGATAGTTAATCTAATATTGTATATGTTTCGGGTTTAATCCCAAGCAAAACCCAAGCCCGAGTCCTAGTTAAATATCCCACGCGTCACATTAAATGTGCAGGGGTATATATATAGATATTTTCTCATAAGAAAATATCTAATCTTATAATATCTTTTTTTTCTAAATCTCTCTTTTTTCTCTCATCTCTCTCTCTTCTCTCTCTCTCTACACCATCACCTCTCTTTCTTATTTTCTTGATTCGATCCGTGTGGTTCGGCATTTAAAGTGTTAGACGGGTTCCTACAACTAACTATTACAATATTCCTAACATGGCCCTATTACGCTTGTAAAATAAAGAGAAGTTGCATATAGAATTTAATTACATTACTCATATATGTTAAATATTATACGTATTTATATTAAAAATTAATAAAAATGTGGCCCTTTTCAAGTGGGGGCCCTGTGCGACTGCACCTCTTACACACCCCTCCGAGACCCCTCTGGCTATTATATGTGTAGACAGTAAGCATCAAATATTCATGATGAACAAATTAAACTATTATGATCTTAGAATAAGATAATAACCACTTAGATTAGATAAAAGAGTACAACATACCAGAAGTCACAGCGGATGTTGACATGATATGAAGAACACTTTAAACATAAACTAGTTTCTCTCCTTTGACCTTTTTTAGTGTAGAAAGCTTGATGGATAGTTTATATAGGGCTGGTTAGCATGTCTATCAATGACAACATGTGTAACGGTTAAGATATAATGAACCATTAAAAGTATTCATCATGATATTGAATTTGATTGATTACACATTAAAGTATTGGTAACTAACAAATCAATATGGGAGACCATGACATAATCATGTCACATTTCTTAGAATATATGCTTATATAATTCTTGTTAAGCATTTAAACGTAACATGATTTGCATGTATGCTTATATATGATATATATGTTAAGCGTTGTACATAACAATACATATTGTGTGCACATATTTTTTATTGATTAAAGGTGTTTTACTTTGTAAGTAAACAATTAGTTACATAGTTTTCCATATTGTTTTATCCACTTCTTCATCGTTGTCAACTGTTTTTATTACTAATATACTCATAAATGGATGAATACGACGTCGGATTGGGACGCCA
This sequence comes from Tanacetum coccineum, assembly GCA_026074375.1. Lineage (NCBI taxonomy): Eukaryota > Viridiplantae > Streptophyta > Magnoliopsida > Asterales > Asteraceae > Tanacetum > Tanacetum coccineum. Next base: position 19,588 of record BQNB010047727.1, on the reverse strand, counting down.
AAAAAAACTAGCCCATCATGTAAAAAGAAAAAGCCCAACAACAAAAATGTTTTAGTCCTAACCCAAAACCCTTAAATAAAAAAAGATATATATAAAACCTACCTTCAAATTATGCGACAACTTACAAGAAAAACCTTAAACTTTTACCTATTTAAGATTTTTTTGTATAACAAATTTTATTTATCAAATATGTAACGTACATCTACCGATTCATTTAGAGAAAAAATATCAATGAAAAGATCTTCGAATTGAGAACAAAATGAGCCCAATATTGCGATGTTTCTGACGTGCACACAATTTTATATAAAATGTTGAATTTTAATATGTATTTTTGAAATAAAAAAACTTTCAAAACACACCCCTAAATTACCTAATAACTTTAAAGTAAAACACGCGGGTTAAACACGTGCAATATACCCTCAAACTATGTAACAAGTTACGAAAACAACATTGCATATTAAAAAAAACCCATATAGCCAAAAAAACAAAACCTTAAACATGAGGCCCAACGCATAACCCATATAACAAAAAACAAACTATTAAACATGAGGCCAAAAAAATAAACCCGCACAAAATACAAGCAACGACCCAAATAAGCTGACGTAAAACACACGTCAATACCATACAAAACAACACCAACACCTAACCCGCATAAGACACATTCTTACACCTTAATAATTCTGAAAATATTCAAAATAAACCGCCTTACACTTGCTAAAAAAATCTTTTTAAAAATATTAACGCCCCGCAGCAACGCTCGGGCAATCATCCTTGTTTAATCTAAAAAAACTTTTTTAGTTTAGCATATGATCCAAATTTAGAATTTCCAATTTTGGCCCAATTGCCAAGTCTTATATGATCCGATCCATACTCCACAATATAATGAACTTCTGTATGTGTTCCTTCAAAAGGTCCTTCTAGCCATACTAGAAAGTATAAACCACATATATATTACTCGAATTTGGCATGTTGATTGTTTATAGAGTCTGCAGAATACGAACATGCAAGACATATATTATATGTAGTTATCGAGTTCAAATAGTTAACCCCAAACCTAATTTGTAGTTTATAAACCCGATTACAGTTTAGCCAACCTAAGGTTTATCTTTATCATGTGTATGCGAGTGTAATAAATCTTATCTTATCATAAATAATGTTGTTTCACTAGTAATAAGCAAAGTAGGAGGTGTCTTCCTCTCTTATGTGGCAAAATTAGACGCGTCTTCCATTACTAAGGTGAGCCATGTCACACGCGTCTATTTTTATTATTCATTAAATTACATTTAAATTGTAGAAAGAAGAAAATAAACCCGCATCAAATATGCTTTTTATGAAACCAAAAGTTGCGTCAAAAGAAAACTTAACATCTCGACCTCTTTATTCTTAGCGGGTTTTATTGTTTCTAGGCTCATTGTGTTGTTATTGGAAAGCTTAACCAAATTTATGCTTATTTATATTGTATTATCACATTATTCTAAGTGAATCATGTATTCATTCTAACATGGTATCACGGCCTAAGATCGATCCATCCTAAAAACTCTAACAAAATCGTTCCTAGCCCTGACTTCCAATATCCTCCGTCCCTTTCCACCGCAAACTCTAACGGACCCCTTTAACCCCTTTTTTCCAAATCCCATACAACAATACACAGTAATTGACCATGACTGGATCTTTTGTTACACCCACTTATCTCTCTCTAACAAACTACGTACTTACAGTCCATAACGTCACTTCTCTTGTCCCTGTTAAATTAGATGTGGACAAACTTAACCTTACATTTTTTATCACGCTCTTATCAAAGAGTTTGAAAGTGCAGAGATCGTCTCTGTAAGGAAACCTTTGGTGCAAGTATCGTCCCTGTGGGGAAACCTTTGGTGATGATACTTGCACCAAAGGTTTCTCCACAGGGCCGATCCTTGCAGTTTCATAAAGTTTGGACGAAACATGCAATTTGACCAAACGTTAAGGACGATTTATTCAATTTATTCTTTTTTTTATGTTTTAACCCCTTCTTAATTTACGAATTAGTGGCGGAGCTTCAACGTATATATTGAGAAGGCTATTAACGTACCCCAGAGTGTAAATGCACGTTGAATAGTGATTATAACTTTTTATGATCATTGAAAACTTTTCTATGTTTTTCTTTATGTTTTTCTTTGGACTTCGCTATGTTTTTCTTTGGACTTCTAAGTAGGCCCAGTTGTTGATTCAATCCATACTCTAGAGTGTAATTAACTTTTATATGGGCTCCGTCAAAAGGTCATTGTATACTATACTAAACATCAAAACAAAAACGGCAACAGTCTTTGTCGTTTTGATGTTGGGCACTTTTGAGTCTGTTACCTTTGGTCCATTACGTGGTCTTTTTTTTGTGTAGTTCTTATCACAATCGATACATGTTTTCCTGAATCATCTACACTCCTACCCCAAATCATCTACATCCTTTCCTCAAAATTCCACCAGTCTCCATCGATAAAGAATGTTGCCATTTTTGTAGTCTATAATCGTTATCCATTATCCATGCACCGGCTCATCAATTTGGTATGCTCCTCTTTAATATCTAAATAAAAAACACATATATTATATAAATAAAAAAAATTATATACGCGGATTGTTTTAGTGATTTGAATTGATTAAGCTGAACTGGGTTCTTACCAAAAGTGCAAATTTTTGCATTTTTTGAAATGGGTTTTGCTTCAAGATTCCTAAAGTTTCAGGCTTGATAGATTCTTGAAGTGGGTTTTGGTCCAAGATTCATGAATAGAGTTCTTGAGGCTTGATTTGAAGGGTATCTGTGATGGGTTTTGGGTAAAGTGATTGATGATGATGAAATGACAAGATTCAACATCATGGTTTTAGTTTAGGGGTCAAATGAATCTGAGTGATTAGTTTAGTGTAGTTAGGTACATGTTTATCGGAAATTAAAAAGGTGTTTTTGTAGGTCTCGAGGTCGGATTTGTGGTTTTAGGGAATATGCTTTTTGGGCTTTTGGCTTGATAAGGTCACACTGTAAACATCAATCTTTGAGTTTAACATTTGAGATTTCTTATAGCATGTGCGAATATGATGTATACCAAATTGGTTAGCTATGCTAACTAATCTGTTAGCTAAATAATCTACATAGCAATACGTGCTTTAAGTTACCAATATGAGTAAACTTAGGGGCCCATCTAATGTCTGTCTATAGATGCGCCAAATTGAGATTGCGCGTATATTGGCAGGGTGACTTATTCAGATTGCAGCCATTACGAGTGTATCCGCCTTTTCATTTGTTCATGTACTTGAGCCTTAGTTGCGTTTAAGGCTAATAGTTTTGGCGTTGTCGTTACAATCACTATGTGCTTTTTATAGTGTGAGTAAGGCCATATCTTGGCAGGGCATTTATACTAACGTAGCCATGGTGGTCTTTTGGTTCGACGTTCATTCTGTTCGTGGCCCACGCTGTTTGTGCGTTTACTGTCTCTATTGTTCAGGCGATGATGATACTTTACTTTTTGCGGTCTGTAGCTAGCCCAGTCACGTATTCTGGCTAGGCAATCATACTAAGCATATGAATGCAGCTACAACAGCTTCTGGGTACTACTATCTTATTTATGAACCTGAGAAAAAAAATTAATCAATCACTTATTTTTAAGAAACTAGGATCTGAATTTTGATTATAACTCTGCTATATGTATTTTCTTAAGATTTGTTTTTACATATTGATTGGTTTCTCTATTTTGTACATATTTTCAAATCCAAGTTTTATATGTTTTTTAAGATGTCGTATTTAGATCGACAAAAGGTGGAGGTTGTTGATAGAATATGTCGTATCAAAGTAGGGCACGAAATTGAAGAGAACGCCGTGATAAACGATTTGGTGCAAATTGACTTTCGCCGTGCTCTCTTTGATTTCCCGTCATCCTTTGTGTACGTCTTTTGTGTCACCAGCATCCGCGGTCTGAAAACGAAATATTAAAAAATGTACGCTTAGTTGTCAGATGATTGTCGACGAGAGATCTCATCCATGGGTAAGATTGCACTACCTAAATGACTAAATTATTACCATTTGTTTCCGATGATGGTTTGATTTCAAACAATTTTCATATTGCTTAGCTCTGGAGCAGCTATGTGGATATAAGCCTCTGTTTTTATATATCAAATTATTCATGCAAGCCAAGTTTATGTGTTTTTTTTATATATAAAAAATTTTTATTGCATTGCACTTTCTATATCTACTTTATTAAAATGAAAAAAACTCACATTTGTCTCTCTCTCTCCCGAATCACTAAATTAATGTATATATAGGGTAGAGAGGTGGTACCTTATCTTTTTTCTAACGCATTAATGATAATTTTGGAGGGGTTTGTAGGATTGTCTATCAAGTGCAGTAAATTTGTTGTCCGTATATACCAACAAGTTTGCACTGCAACGATCGATCATATCTCTCTCTCTACTCTCTCTATAGAATCAAGAGATAAAGAGTTAGTGATATTTTGAGTGTTAGTAGTTACTTCAAGCACTTGTGTCCAATTTAAAACAAGTAATGGTTTCAAAACTCACGGTTTTGTAAATAGATAATCAATGTTCTCAAAACATTTAGTAAGCAATTCAATCTTCAATAATTCCAATGGTAAACCACCATTTATCAAACATGTATCAAAATCATGTAATAAGCAAGCCAAAGCTTTAGTGAAAACAATTCATGTAACGCTTAAGTAGTAAAAAGAAACATTTTACTTAGTAAAACAAGCATGTATTCTCACCCCGAAAATAGTTACGAAAACCATTAAAAGAGCAAAGGTGGGGCTATGAACTCACCTTGATTGAAGACCACAATCAATAATCAATCAATCACGAAGCGTCACCGATAACGAACTCGACCGCGACCTATAATTATGTCGCTCGGTTACTATATAATAAAGTACGACCGAATGATGCGTACATCGCAACGATAGAAATCGTATAAAATACACATGTGATGAGAAATCCACTTGCGCCTTAGATCCTAAAATCCCACAATATTAGGTTGCGATCGTTCTTTTATTTATATCATACATCGCTTAAGCGAATACTTTCTATTTTAGGAAACTTTCTATTTTAGGAAAGTTACCACATTTGGAAAGTTACCATTTTTGGTAAGTCTCGGCATCCAATTATATTTGTAAAAATATTTATTTATCTCGTCGAAATTTCGACTTTCAATTTGGTTATTAATTACCCATATCGGGATTATGTCCCGTATATTACCAAAGTTACTATTTTTATAATTTTATCCGTTCAATAAACTCGTTAACTCTAACTTGTTATATTCGTAAAAATAATAGCGTTTATTATTTTTATAAACGTTCAATAAGTCTTGTATTAACCCGTTGACTTTTTAAAGTCAACATTTGACTTTCTTTGACTTTTATACATATATTTATCTTTACCCAAATCTGACCCTCTGAATCACATTTTAACGACTCGGTCAAAGAAGAAATTTTATTCGAAACGATATTCCGGACAACTTTTTAGTTTTAGCCGAGAACCGAAACTCGACAGATAATGACCAAAACGCCCTTGCAAAAATCTGCTGGAACTTGACTATTTTAATAAAAACGCAGCAGTTTGACCATCTGTTTTGACCCGCTATATCACATTTTCGTGACTTTGACCAAAAAGAGATTTTATAGAAAACGTCATTCCGGACAACTTTCGTGCTTCGCCGGAAGGCTGAAACGGACTCGAAAGTACTCAAAACGGCTGTTGAAAATCGGATCAGCAACCGAAATAAGCATAAATAGCTGATTGAAGTTTTTAGTTTTTCTAAACTTGTTTTTGCCGTAACTTCTTCGTTATTAGGAGTTAGAAGCTCTACCTTATATCAAAACGATAGTCTCGGATAGCTTTATCATATTCAAATGCCCAAAATTAGATAAAAAATACTTTCGACACCCAAACGGCCTGTCGAACTTTCTGTTCGAATTTACTTCTTTTGAAACTCATCAAAACCCCATTTTTGACTTCCAAAAATCATCAAGACACCATTATCTAGCCTAAATAACATCTCCAATATCCTTTTTAATCTAGTCTAGCGCAATACCCATCGGATTTCATCACATACAACGAACAAAATCAATTCAAATGAACGAAACAAACGAAACAAAAATATAAAAGAATGCTCACAATGCCTTAATAAACCCACTTCTCAACCGAAATGACTTGAAACTAACCCGAACTCTAACTTGAAAAATACCCATTGCATGTGTTATTTTATTGCGTAGATGTGTAGGAAATGAAGAGGGATTCGGAAAATATAGGTTGATCGGAATGCATGTGACTTTTTCCGGCGACATGGTGGTTTCCGATGACCGGAAAACTTTTCCGGTGGTGGTGGAGTGATGGTGGCCGGCTGCCATGGTGGAGAGGGGGAGAGGATTTTTAGTTGTGTGTGTGTTTTTGTTATGAAAAATGAGAAGTAAACACATATATATATGCTTGTACTTTTGGCTAGTTGGCAAGATTGGTCCTCCCATCTTTTTTATCTTTAGATTTTTGACACGCCAACTTTTACTAAAATATAACCCGACAACCGTGGCTCGGGATTACACTACCGAGACCATTTTTATTTTCCGTTACATTTTTCTTGGTTTAAAATATTTAATAAAATGTGTACATTTTAAAACACGAATCCGGCTCAAGACAAGGAACAAAATGACGACATTCATAAAAATAATAAATTTACGATCTTAAAAATAATAACGAGATGCGTCGGAAATTTTTACGATGCTCGAAACGGTTAACGAACACGCGGTCAAACGGTGACTCGCGAAACGTCAAAAATAAAAATTATCAAATCTTTTCCAAATTTTTCATAATAAAATACAAAAATATTTATCAACGACAAATAAAATTTTAAATGTCGACGCTTATTCACGGAAACTCGAAAAATAATTATTACGACATCGGATACGCGATCGTCGTACGCGTCGTAAAACTCGGGTTGTTACATTCCACCCACCTTAAAGAGAGCGCCGTCCCGGTGCTCGCTCCTTCTTACTCATCTTAACGTGCTTGCGATGAGGCGATTTCTCTCATCCTCGACTGTCTTGCATGCTCGTACACAAAATTCACGCTTTATTACTTTCGCCTTAACTACTCCAAATGGAAAGTCATCAAAACAAATGGTAATTCATACCAACGAAATCAAAATCAGTCTTATCATAGGAGACAAAACACGTCACGGAAATATATCCGATATAAACAAAATCATGCCGCTCTTTAAAGGAATCTTTTAAAGACGAAAGATCGCTCCAAACTTTGCTGGTGATCATACGAAATGAAGCGCCCAACGCTTATCATAACCAATTCAAGCATTACGAACCAAATCCGAAATAATTTTTGCGGATCAGAACCGAATTTTGATTATAACTCTGCTATATGTATTTTCTAAAGATTTGTTTTTACATATTGATTGGTTTCTCTATTTTGTACATATTTTCAAATCCAAGTTTTATATGTTTTTTAAGATGTCGTATTTAGATCGACAAAAGGTGGAGGTTGTTGATAGAATATTTCGTATCAAAGCAAGGCATGAAATTGAATAGAACGCCGTGATAAACGATTTGGTGCAAATTGACTTTCGTTGTGCTCTCTTTGATTTCCCGTCATCCTTTGTGTACGTCTTTTGTGTCACCAGCATTCGCGGTATGAAAACGAAATATTAAAAAATGTACGCTTAGTTGTCAGATGGTTGTCGACGAGAGATCCCATCCATGGGTAAGATTGCACTACCTAAATGACTAAATTATTACCATTTGTTTAAGCATATGGTTTGATTTCAAACAATTTTCATATTTGCTTAGACTCTGAGCAGCTATGTGGATATAAGCCTCTGTTTTTATATATCAAATTATTCATGTAAGCCAAGTTTATGTGTTTTATATATAAGAAAATTTTTATTTGCATTGCAATTTCCTATATTGCATCTTTATTAAAATGAAAATGCTAAATAGAGTAACGAGTTGTAGAGCAAATTGTAATGTATATATAGAAAAGTGGTACCTTATCTTTTTTCTAACCATTAATGATAATTTTGTTTGTAGGTTGTCTATCAAGTTGGCAGTAAATTGTTTCCTTATCTACCCACGAAGTTGCGACTGCAACTATCGATGGACAACTAAAAGTTCCGATGCTCAGCGTAGCGAGAAAAAAAGCATGATAGTCTTTATATAGATAAGCAATGGAAATTAACAAGCTTTAATCATAAAAAAGTTTCCAGGAAAAGGGGTATGCATGTACAAATATTGTAAAACTTATCTTCTGTATGTTATGTACATATAGTTTGCGTTTCACTTATGTTCAAAATGAGCTAAATTTGAGAGAATATATATTGCATCCTCATACTTATTAGAAATATCAATTTGTCATTTGAATCATAGCAAATTTGATGCAGATCATCATTTGGAACCGTAAAATGATTGTTGATTTCTGCAACTAGCATGTTTTGTTGCGGTGATCAGAGTTCGAATTAACATTAGAAGTTATTTTTCGTATATCAAATTATATTAAACAACAACGGCTTGTCAACAACTGTAACGTGTTCTTTTAATTTTCTTAGTTTTGGCTTATACTTTTCATGACAACATACCGAATGTCGACTGCTACATACTAGACCCAAACAGAAAAAGTGTTCCCCTAATTTTAGATCTAAGAGTTTTCGTACGTCTCATCAATAGTGTCGGGTATATTTTGATTGTCCGCGTCGAGCTCGTTCGAGACTGAGTTAGCTCCCCCGCAACGCCTGAGCAAATATGCCCAACTAGTTTCTATACTAGAAACTAAAAACCCTTTTAAAATGAAACACACAAGTTTATGTTATGCATCGTTGTTAAGTTCAGGATCTTAATTTTAATATCTTATAATTTTAAGATACTGCAGAGCAAAAACAATCTTAGTTTTGCATAAGATCTTTGCAAGCTTAATATCTTATAAAATACCGATCTTAACCATATAATCTTAAGATCTAACTCGATCCGGTCTTATTTTTCTTGGACCACAAGCTAAAAAGACCCCAAAATTTTGAATTATGTTATATATAATTTAAACAACAACATGTTAATCTTTTTAAACATTTCATAATCGTATTTCAGGACATCCATAAAACACGGGTATAACTTTGTTTTTATGATATATAATAATTTGTAGATTTGTGTAATATTACAAATACTATAAAAAATGACATCATGGTCGGATTTTAAGATCCCGACCCGACTTTATGATTCCGATCTTGTAAAGACAAAATGGGAAAAAATTACCCATAAAACGATCTTGTAAAGACAAAATGATCCTTAAAACAATCCTGATCTTAAAAACTTTGTCAAAATCAAATAAGTCAAAACCCAAAATAAACACCCCCTTACACATTACAATTCTGACACCACATATATAGAATTCTAAATTGGCATGTGAGATTGTTTATAGTGTTTGCAAAACACGAACATGCAAGACATTATATCGAGTTCAAATTATTGACCCCAAATCAAAAATGTGGTTTAGAAACCCGTTTACACTTTAGCCAACCTAAGGTTTATCATGTGCGAGTGCAATAAATCATTTTTTTATAATTAGAAAATGTTGTTTCGTTAGTACGCCTTTTTATTTTTAGGTTAATCTTTTTTTTGCAACAAGGGATATTTTTATAGGATGAATGAGAGAGAACATTTTAATAGCGACACGAGATGCTAGAAAATTATTTACTATGTGATGACGTATAGCACTTAGAGCAGGCTTTTGGGCCTGTACTACATAAGCCATACATGGGCTCAAGCCCAATAGAACAATCAAAAAGCACAATGGATCAAAGCTAAGCCCAGGCCAAACTGGCTACGGTCCGGAGGCAGCAGGACGGACGAAAGGTTCCCAGAGGACACTTCCGCAGGCCAGCGGAAGTCCGCTAGGAAAACCCATATCCGCAAGTCACGATTGTAAGCGGACTCTTACCTGACGAGGGTCCCACTTCGGCCCATCAACAGGCCCAAGCAAAATACTAGGAAAACCTAATATTTGGCTCACTTATAAAAAGGGGTACTCAGACACCCCACAAGTTAAGATTCTCTAATCATATTTCACACACATACTCTGACATTCTCTAATAAATATGTGTACTTACTCTCAAGTCAGAGTCTAATCGTGGGGTCCGTCCCCACAGTAAGACTAACGGTTTACCTTTGATTGTGCATGGAATCAATATCATCACTTGGTTTAGTACAAGATCTCATCCATTGGCCCAGCCCAATAACCATCCAGATCCATCTTTTTAACCCGTAACATATTTTGTACTAACAAGTTGACACCATCCGTGGGACCCAGATACAACTGCATTCTACGAAAATACTTACCATGAGCAATCCTGAACAATCCGCTCCTAGCCAGCCCACGTTCGCCGTGTGGAACACGGTTGGGAGAGGAAAAGAGCCAGTTTCGTAAGACCGAGGTGGGCCTGCATCCGACACAGCCCTCCGGGAGTATTGTGACAAAAACTACAACCAGTTGTTGCCAATCATAGCCAAGAAGTTCAATAGGGAGAAAGAAAAAAATGAAAAGCTAAAGGGAGTGAAAGCCCGACTAAACTTTGACGGATCCTACGGGACATCACGGTACTCTGAGTCAAGGATGATGAGTACTAGGGAGCATGAAAAGAGGCACATATCTAGGCGCTCACGCAGTCCAAGACCCGGCCCTAGTGTGTTATCAAGAATAAGACGCGAACAGTCAAGATCGCCAAAGCAAAAATTAAGAGAGAAAGAAGGGGGTGTGTTCAAAAGGTTGAAAAGCAGAGAAAGTAGTGTGTTTGCACGCTCAGATAGCCACAACCAGCGCTCCTACTCGAGATATACAGAAGCGTTCTCAGAGAGTAAGGACAGCGGAGGCGGGCATTGGAAATCAATATCAAAGAAAAAGAAACCAAGTAGAGAGGAGGACGACTTGTCGCAGCCATGGGTATGTGATGAAACAGATCCTTTTACACCCAGAATCTGCTACTTCGATTTCCCAAAAACAAGAATTCCCAGCCACATTAATACATATGATGGGTGTGAAGATCCGGATGATCACTTAAAAATCATTCAGGCAGCTACAAAAACAAAACGGTGGGCTATGCCAACCTGGTGTCACATGTTTAACTCTACGCTGACAGGAAATGCAAGAGTATGGTTCGATGACCTTTCGGCTGAATCAATATACAGTTATGATGATTTGAAAAAAGCATTCCTAGAAAACTATCTTCAGCAGAAGAAGTACATTAAAGATCCCTTAGAGCTCCATAACATCAAGCAGCGGGGTGGAGAATCTATGAAAGACTTTGTGAGAAGATATAAACTGGAAAGCAGAGATGTCAAGGGGGCACCTGAGTGCATGAGGATCTCCGGATTCGTGCATGGAATCACAAACCATGAACTCATCAAACGTCTCCATGACAAAATCCAAAAAACGGTGGATAAAATGATGAGAGTGGCCACTGATGTGTCGTTGTGTGGTGTATATTTTATTGTTTCAAGTTTTAAATTTATATTTTTCCTACTCAACCAAAAAACAACACTTTAACAGGTAGTGTACCCGATCGGTAGTAGTTCCGTGGTAATGGTGTATCCCATCTGAGCCTTGAATAAATACTATTTCGTGAATTGTATATCGTAATTGGTAATACTACCACATGTTGCATACTCTTGTCGTATAGTTACTAGATATGTATTTATACATGAAATCAAGGATATGTATAGGAAAGGAATCAGCAGGTTCTAGAAGGCTTCACGAACACATGGATAAATCTTACGCAAATGGGTTATCAACTTGCATAACTTATATTTGATATCTTACTTTGATCCTGTTAGATATGATAATATCTTAAAAATTAGATTCGATTAGATATGATTCTCATAGATATGATTTATCCTAACAAAGAGCCTATAAAAGGGCATGTGATATATGATTTCAAACACACAACATTCACTCTTAACTCTTTATTTATTGCTTTGCATTCTACCTTGATGGCCATGTGGATTTTGGTCAAAGCAAGTCAAACGGCTAAGTCATTACCTTGATGGCCATGTGGATTTTGGTAGCATCACGTGGTAAGTAGGGTATCGATCACTGAGAGCGAGGTTAAATCTATCAATTTAATTAATATCTTGTTTATCTAATCTATATTAATTCTATTCTAATCCTATGTTAAACCTATGTCAGTCTAAATCCTAATTCTAACGGGAAAAATAGGGGTTTCAGCCTGAGAGACTGGCACGGTTTGATTGATGACTACAGTCAATTCAAGACACTATTACCCATGCAAGCTAATAGACAAAAGATAAAAGAGCGGTCGAACCTTATATAAGAAAACTGTATCAACCATTATTAATCCGATTAGAACGTTGGTTTGTTTATTAAGTGCAATGATTTCTTCTCTCGAGGTGGCATATCATTCTTAAGACTTAGGCGTTACATCATCCTAAGACCTAGACACATTAATTATGTCACAATTAAAGTTACAATCATATGACTCGAAACTGACGCGAATTAATCTAAACTATTTATTTTAAATGTTTGAATTGGTTCGTAAAAACCGGATATTTCCCCTACACTTATTTTGTTGCAAAATACCTTTGATTGCAAATAAGACAAAGTTACAAACAAACAAACCATGATTACAAATAATTCAAACATAATAAAACAAACAATAAAGAATTAAAACACAAGACACTCCTAATATGCGGGAAAAGTAAATATTGGGTTTTCTCCCAAAAAGCGCTTTTCTTTATCTACGAGTCTTGTAGCTAGACTTGAAGTCACACGTCCTTACGTGACTTCTCCTTCATCATCCATTCCAGTCACATATTCGGGTCCAAGCTCAGGGCATTCATTGTAATACCCTAATATCTTGCTCATCGTGTACTCTACTCCTCTTCTTCTGTCTTCATCGTTCCTAAGGTAGACTGATTTTGCGTGCTCTTTTTCTAAGTCCGATAATGAGTTGTACTGTTCTATCTTATGGGGCATCTTATAGGAAACTTCATCGATCCCGTTGATGAACCTAACTACACCTTCGGGCGGGTCATGAGTCATGTTGGATATTTCAATAAAAGGCCTCCCTAGCACTACTTGTGACAACCTAGGGTCTATGATTGAACTAATATCCTCAACAATCATGAAGTCTATGACATATGTGAAGTTTCCTACGAAAACATGAATCCCTTTAATCCTTCCTGTGAAATTGCCAACTCCTCTATCCGAATTTTCACTAGGGTCGAGTTTTTTTTTCATGATCCAATTATACATCATTTGGGTCATGATATTTAGAGGGGATTTAGGGTCAATGTAGGCTTTTTCCAAATGCACATGTCCAATGTTGCATGTGTTAATACAAATAAACCGGTTAAAACAAAATGTTTTTACAATCAACTTAAACTAATATTTTATTAATGACAAAACATATTCATTCTTTCCAACCATTCTTTTCAAACCTCTTATCATCTCAAAACATGATCTCTTCACTATTTTCTATCTTTGTAGAAAAACATGCAACTTCAAAAGTAAACAAATTTTTTAAAACCCTAACTTTACACAAAATAATCTTACACTTTTAAATTTAATTATTTCAATTTGTATATAATCAAATGCAGCAAATCCAAGGAAAATCTCATAAGATTACACAAGATTTCTTAAGATTTTGCAAATCAAAATTCGGATTTTGTTACTGTTTATCGGTGCCCTTAGGTTTGCAAGCCGGTGCCATTGGTAAACAGCACCGGAAGAATCGGCCTACGGTAAAATTTATGGCTATAAATACCAAGTCATTTCTCATGTTTTCACACACCTTTCTCATATAATCTTCTCTCTAATCAACTGATCTCTCTCTCTCTCTAGCATCTCTTTCTAAATCTTGTGTAGGTAATTCACTTCAAGAAAGAAATTGCCAAATACGCAAAAGTTTCAAGCACACCTCAAAAGTGCCTTGATCTTGATTCTTCTTACCTCATTCAATAGATCATTTTGCTGTAATCTATTGTTGTATTGTTAGTTGTACATCAAGTATAATTGTGTTATTATCGATTCTTGAGTGTGAGAAATTCGGTGATCATCTTTGTAATCTTTAGAAGTGTACCATTGTTGTGAAGGCTTCTTCGCCAAGTGAAAGGAGCTCGGTGACTAGTGTTTAACAAACTCTCGAGTAGGTGACTCGGGGAGTGGAGCAAGGCAAGGAAGGTGTCCTTGTAGCCGAACCACTATAAATACTTGTGTCCCGGTGATATATTTCTATCTTTCTCTTTTCTTTTGCATCTCTTACTTATTATCTATCTAATATCAATATCTAGATCACTTCACAAAAAAAAATCAAACAAAGTATTTTACAAGTTTGTAAAGACTAAAAATTTAGAAAACTATTCAACCCCCCCTTTTAGTTTTCCACAATTGGCATCAAAAGCTAGGTTACCAAAGTTTTAAAATAAATTGTATTTAACAATTATGGATTCGGAAAACTACAAAGAAGGTTAATCTATGCAACGACCACCTCTCTTCAAGGCAAATTGTTTTATTTATTAGAAAAACCATTTTGAAACTTACGTGAAGTCTAAGGATGTTGATCTTTGGTATATCATTGCTCATGGTAATTACAAACCTACCACCAAAGACAAGGATGGCAAGGATGTTGTTACACCATATGAAAAGCTTGATGAAAATCAAAAGAAAATGCTTTCCAAAAATGATGAAGCTAAAATGGTTTTATATAATGCTTTACCTAAAAAGGAATATGAAAGAATTTTCATGTGTGACACGGCTCAAAATGTTTGGGATTCTTTAATAACTACTAATCAAGGAAACAAACAAGTTAAAGATAATAAAATAGACCTTTTTGTTCAAAAATATAAGGAATTTTCAATTACCGACGATGAAACCATTGATTGTGCCTTTTCTAGATTTAATACCATCATTACTTCTTTTAAAGCACTTGATGAATCTTTTTCAAGTCGTAACCATGTCAGGAAATTCTTAAGGGCTCTTCCATCAAAATGGCGACCAAAGGTAACGGCGATAGAGGAATCCAAAGACTTGTCAAATCTATCTCTAGACGAACTTGTTGGCAACCTCAAAGTCTATGAGGTAGTTCTTGAGAAGGACTTGGTGATTGCAAAGAACAAGAAAGAAAAGTACAAATTTCTCGCACTTAAAGCAAAACAAGTCTTGAGTGATGATGATACATCTTCTTCGGATAGCAATAATGAGGAATATGCAATGGCCGTAAGGGATTTCAAGAAATTCTTTAGAAGAAGAGGCAAGTTTATCCGACAACCTTATGAAGACAAAAAGAACTTCCGAAAAATCAAGGAAGAGAAAAGGGAAGATCGAAGATGCTTCAAGTGTGGTGATCCAAATCACTTCATTAGCTATTGCCCTAAAAACTATTCCAGTGAACAAAAGGCATTCGTTGTCGGAAGTTGGAGTGATAGTGGAGATGACTTAAAAAAAGAAGAGATTTGTCTCATGGGTCACTCAAACGAGGTACTATCCGATAATCTTTACTATAGTAGTTCATCTTTAGATAACGAATCTAGGCAAAATAAGTATGACAAACTTGGTCAAATTAGTCTTAGGATAATTAACAAAAACAAACGTCTAAAGGCTAAAAATGAATCACTCAAAAAGACCATTAACGAACTTAAAACCAAGCTAGACATATTAGAAAAGGGTAAGGAAACTAGTAGAAATTGTAATGCTTGTGATGAACTTAGATTAGAAGTTAACTCTCTAAAACTAAAACTAGCTAGTTTCGAGTATAGTAGTTCGTCTTTACAAAAAATGGTCGAAATGCAAAAACCGTCAAAAGACAAGTGTGGATTAGGATACACCGAGACTATAGCTTCCTCTAGAAACACTAAAATCAAAAATCTAGGAGATCAACTTAAAAAGCTCTCTGTATAACCGGCTTGCCGGTGCCATTCACCAACAACACCGGCTAGTTCAAACGAACAGCACCGGCTGTCTGATGACAGTACAGAAAAGAAAGAAGAATTAGAAACCAACGTAATTAAACAAAATGAATCCGTTCTAATTACCAAAAAGTCTATTTTAGGTACACCAAAAGGTAATAAACAACCACCAATTCTAAAACTTGGTCAAGGACATAGAAAAAGTAAAATCTAAACGCCCCCTAAAATGACCCATAAGAGACCTAGTAGCCTATACCCCAAAAGCGATTGTCGCCAAGTAGTTTGGAACTATTGAACACAACATGAACAACAGTTTCAAGCTCCTATGTATAATCAATGGAGTCCTTTTCCTCCGTTTCCATACATGGGACAACCAAACAGTATGCATAACACTAACAGACCCATGAGATATTTGGGACCAAATGCTTGAGTTGTTTTATGTATCTAGGTTTGACAAAAGGTTAAACTTGACCCGGATGAATGGATTCAAGATAGCGGTTGTACTAGACATATGACGTGAAACGAAGATCTCTTCTCATCCTATAAACCTATTAATGGAGGTAACGTGTTGTTTGGTAGTAACACTAAAAGCAAGATCATTGGTAAAGCTACAATTTCTCATAACTCTCTCACCATCAATGATGTTAGTCACGTTGAAAATCTTAGTTTTAATCTTCTTAGCATAGGTCAAATTTGCGATAAAAAGTGCAATGTACTATTTAGTGAAACCGGTAGCAAAATAATTAAAAATGGCATAACCTTAGGAAATGGAATTAGGAAAAATGGCCTCTACATTATGAAAATAGGGAACTTACCAAAATACATCCTTTGTCTAACCTCTATAGATGATACTTTGACCTTATGGCATCGAAGATTGGGTCACGCCAATATGCAACTTATACAATCGCTATCATCTAAAGAACTTGTTAGAAACTTACCAAAACTAAATTTTGAAAAACATTTTTGCGACGCTTGCAACGTTGGAAAACAAGTACATGAAAGTTATAAGGCTAAAAACATGGTTTCTACTTCTAAATGTTTAGAACTTTTGCACATGGACTTGTTTGGTCCGTCGGCCATCCAAAGTTACGAAGGCAACTTCTACACTTTGATCATCGTTGATGATTATTCAAGATACACTTGGACAAGATTTTTAAAACATAAAAATGAAGCTTTTGATCACTTTGAAATCCTAAGTAAAAAGATTCAAAACCAAAAGGGTTGCCCCATTATTTCAATACGTACAGATCATGGTCAGGAATTTGATAATGAAGTACAATTCGGAGCTTTTTGTGATGCTAATGGCATTACTCATAATTTTTCGGCTCCACGTACTCCACAATCAAATGGGGTAGTAGAACGTAAGAATAGAACCTTACAAGAAATGAGTAGAACATTGCTAAATGAACAATCAATTCCTCAAAAGTTTTGGTGCAATGCCGTTGACACCTCCACCTACATTCTAAATAGAATTCTTATTAGACCTTTCCTCGGAAAAACTCCTTATGAGCTTTTCAAAGATAGAAAACCCAACTTAGAATATTTCAAAGTTTTTGGTTGTAAATGTTTCATTTTAAAAAGACTACCTTACCAAATTCGACCCTAAATCAACCGAAGGTATTTTCTTAGGATATTCCCCTAATAGTAAAGCTTATGTAGTTCTAAATAAAGAAACCATGAAAGTCGAAGAATCTCTCAATGTCAAGTTTGATGAAACTCCTCCTCCTAGTTCACCTCCTTTAATAGATGATGACTTACTAGAAGTCGACATCATAGAAAACCAAAATAAAGACTTAGAAGTCAAGAAAAATGAACCATTAAATAAACAAATCTCAAACATCAAAGAATCTAAAGACCATCCCTTAGAAACCGTCATAGGAAACCTTAATCAAAGGACTCTAAGATCTCAAGTTCAAAATCAAAGCAACTTCTTTTGTTTTGTCTCCTCTGTAGAACCCAAAAACATTAAAGAAGCCATACAAGACGAAAGTTGGACTATGGCTATGCAAGAAGAACTAAATCAATTTAAATCCAATGACGTGTGGTGTCTTGTTCCTCCTCCCAAAAATCAAACTGTCATCGGTACAAAATGGGTCTTCAAAAACAAACTTGACGAAAATGGTGTCGTGTCTAGAAACAAAGCTAGACTTGTAGCACAAGGATACAATCAACAAGAAGGAATAGACTTCGATGAAACCTATGCCCCGGTGGCAAGATTAGAATCTATAAGAATCCTTCTTGCGTATGCATGTGCTCATGACTTTAAACTCTTTCAAATGGATGTCAAAAGTGCTTTCCTAAATGGTTTTATAAATGAAGAAGTGTATGTAGCCCAACCTCCCAGTTTTGTAGATTTTGAAAAACCTAATCATGTGTTTAAACTCAAAAAAGCTCTCTACGGTCTCAAACAAGCACCCAAAGCTTGGTATGATCGTCTCAAAGCCTTTCTTCTTGATCATAAGTACACCATGGGCTTAGTAGATAACACCTTATTTACTAAGAAAAAGGATTCACATATCATCATTGTCTAAATCTATGTGGACGACATCATCTTCGGATCAACTTGTCAAGACTTATGTGATGATTTCTCCAAAATCATGCACGATGAGTTTGAAATGAGCATGATGGGTGAATTGAATTTCTTCCTTGGTTTGCAAATCAAACAATTCGAAGATGGAATCTTCTTCAACCAATCTAAATATGTGAAAGAAATGTTGAAGAAATTCGGTCTTGAAACCGCCAAACCAATCAAAACTCCTATGTCCTCTGAAACCAAACTCACCCGTGATGAAAAAGGCGAACCCATCGACGACACTAAATATTGTGGTATGATTGGTAGTTTACTCTATCTAACCGCTAGTCGCCCTGATATCATGTTTAGTGTATGTCTTTGCGCTCGTTTTCAAGAAGCTCCTAAAACTTCTCACCTCGAAGCCGTAAAACGAATCTTCCATTACATCAAAGGTACTTCCCACCTAGGCTTATGGTATCCTAAAGGAACCGGTCTTGAGACTATTGTTTATGCCGATTCCGACCACCCGGGAGACTATGTCGACCGAAAAAGCACTAGTGGTGTATGTACTTTCGTAGGGTGTTGTCTCACCTAATGGATGTCCAAGAAACAAATCGCCTTAGCTATCTCAACCACCGAAGCTGAATACGTGTCCGCCGGAAAAGCTTGTCAACAAGCCTTATGGATGAAACAAGCTCTAGTAGATTATGAAGTTAAGTTAAATGACGTACTTGTTCTTTATGACAATAAAGGAGCCATAGACTTGAGCAAAAATCCTGTTCTTCACTCTCGCACTAAACATATAGAAATCCGTCATCATTTTCTCTGAGATAACATTCAAAAAGGTAATATCTCCATCGAAAAGGTTGCGTCCGAAGAAAATATTGCCGACATTCTAACCAAACCCCTCAAAAGAGAACCTTTTAATCTTCTTCGACTAGGTCTTGGATTAATGGAACCAGCTATTTAAAACACTATTCTTTTAATTCTTCCTCATTTGTGTCATATCATTTTATCATCTCTTACTACATTGCTTAATACAAATAAAAACATTTTTGTATGACTTTGTAGAAACTAGAAGGGGGGGTTGAATAGTTTTACCGGTTAATTAGCGTTTTAAAAGTTTGCTTATGAT
>BQNB010047726.1:0-42946 GCA_026074375.1 Tanacetum coccineum | reverse complement strand
AAGCAAACACATACAATAATAAAAATAAATAGCACATTTATTGACGTCGTCAAAGACTTGAAAACACAGGGTGTTATAGTTTATGATAATGGGCAATGATGGGTTATGTTACTTAGGCACATGTAAACAGGAGATGATAACCGAAAACACTTGTGTCCAATAAAAATTAACCATTGTATTCGTAAATAGCTTTTAGTACTTAAATCCATAAGTAGAAAAGAGTGTGATATAAATCAAGTAATTGAGTTTGTAATGAGTATGTAAACAATTTCGTAAACGTGTATGCAAATGAGTATGTGACAAAGTATGAAACCAAGTTTGTAATCAACCATGTAAACCAATGTGTAGAATAGTATGTAAAAGATATTGTAATTGAATATGTAAACAAGTTGTATTGAGAATGTATTCTCCCCCGAGATTTGTAAAGTAAATGTAAAGCAAGTGAAAGAGGGGCTATAAACTCACATCGATGTTGTAAAACGATTGGCGGGAATGCGCATATAAGCGCCAGACAAAACGGAAACTGGAACAGCTCGACTAAGAAGTTGCGGTTTATCTTAACGGCTAGGAACCACTAGCCTATGATAATGTACTTGGGTTTTCCGATGAATGAGTACTTTGCAAATTTTATTTAAGAAACGTGAGTAAATGATTAAACAAAATAATTCGACACGTTTTAGAAAATCACCACTTAATAAATAAAAAGTTCTTAGCATAAAAGTAATCGTACGTTTTAAAGTTACAAATCATGTACACCATGTTTCTAAAGCTTTTACAAAGGCTATGATGTAAATTTCTAGTTGACAATTATAAAATATAAAATAATATCTTATAATTTAGTATATTGTTTCCTTGACGGTTTGTTAAATAATTATCCCATTTGTAAAAGTATAGTTCCCGTTTGTTTATCCGGTTATTGAAATATTACAAATTAACAATCTTAAAAAAATATAACTTAATCCTTTTTCAATCTATTTGTGTTGCAAACCCAAACACACTCCTTAAGGTTATTATAATCGCAAAGTGAAGATAATAAATAAAGTATTTATTTAACCATTTCCACCATTTAGATCCGGTTTTAATATTTATAAAATCTTAATAATTTTATTAATCGATTTATATAAACCACTCGCAACCTATGTTGTTAAACCCAGATTCAAACACCTCTTACGGCTGTTGACCGCAATTCCAAACGCACCCGAAGGCTGAACCAAACATCCCTATATGGGTTGTTCCCAGAAACAAACACCCCTTTGGGGCTTTACCCACAGAACTAAACACGCCCTTATGTGTTTTCTGCCGCAACCAAACGCACCCTAATTGCTATCTAACAAACTAAACACTCCCTAACTGATACAAGCCAAACCAAACACGCCTTTACGGCTGTTATACTGCAAAACAAACACTCCCTTGGGCTGCCACAAATAACCAAGCGCTCCTCATGGTGGTGACTGCCATCCCAAACGCACCCTCTTTTGCTGACCCAGATCCGAACGCAACCCTATGGTGCCGGTACTAAACCAAACGCACCCCTGGTGCGGTTTTTAAGAACACACGCACCCTATGTCGTGCAAAACCATAACCCAACACACCCTTCGTGGTGTTTCACAGCCAATCCACGCCCCTTTTGGTGTTTCAAAACCAACCAACACACCCTAGTGGGTACTTCCATAAACCGAGCGCACCCTTGTCGAGTTTTAACGACCAACCGCACGCTTAGTGGTGGTCTGTTAAACCACCGAAGCAAACACCCCTTCGGGGCTGAGCCGCGGCTGCTGTGCCGCGGTGAAGATAGAGGTGATGATGGTGATGATGTGGGGTTGGTGACGGAGATGAGAAGATGGGGTTGGTGGCGATGGTGCGTGGCTGTGGGGGATGAGGCGTCGGTGTGGTGGTGGTGAGGATGATGGCGGCGGGTTGATGATGAAGAGGGTGCTGGTGATATGGAAGTGGAGATGACTCGGAGTGGGGATGATGAGAGTGGTGGGGGTCGGCTGTGGTCGCCAGAATTATTCGCCGGAAAACTTTTCCGGCAGCGGCGCCGGAAGATGATAGAGAGGAAAATGGAGGCTGGTATATCTAGGGTTATGTCACAAATGAAACCCTAATATGTTTATATATTAGATGGAAAGTTTTAATAAGGATATAGCAAGTGACTAATATTCTAGGGTGTTTCTTGTAAGTGTTACTAGAGGGACCAAAGATGTAACTTTTGTTATATATTGGTTCGGGACTCGTTTGAAGGACTTAACGGATGATTCAATATATGAAACTTGCGTCATTGTTTTCCGAATCATTTTTCTGATAAAAATGAGTATTCACTCGACTAATTTTTGTAAACGTTTTATATAATTTATTTAAATTATGATGATTAAATACAAATTTAATTATTTTAGGTCGGTACGCGTTGTGTTCAAAATATTTGCGAGGGTATTTCTGTCACCTTCTGACTGTTTTCGGGTCTCGGGCAAAACTAAAAAGTTGTCAGGTATATCGTTTTACATCAAATTGATTTAGAGTCCGAGTCGTGAAAACGTGATTTAGCGGGTCGTTTTTGATAAGTCAACTTAGGAATAATATATATCTTTTCGTTTTCAAGTCAAATAAATAAAAATAAATTTGCACATGAGAGATATGTAATAATAAATATGATTTATTATTTAAAATATGTTCCGAAAACATTACCGGTTACGCGGTAATCGTTTTTATGTGACAATAAAAGATTAAAAGTCAAAAGTCAAATCGGACCCGAAATGTCGAAGGGTAAATTAGTCATTTAAAATTTCGAAAATTGCCAGTTGTTACAGTACCTACCCCTTAAAGAAATCTCGTCCCGAGATTTAATTTGTGTTAACCGATTGTGTGACCAAGGAAAGAATTTAAGATTTGATAAACCAGTTCTAAACCAGACGCTGATAACTTTATTCAGAAAATTTGGTGTTTCGACACTTCTCAATATACCAAAAATTTTGGCTAGGTTTGGCTAGGATATTTAATCCCTCAAAATGAGTATCTCAAAGAAAAATTATCATTACAGGTCTTATGATTGATATAAACGCGTTATAAAGAAAGTCTCTTAATAGTGAAACATCGAAGGAGAAAGTGTAGTTGCGTGAGTATGTTTGTATAAAGTTTTAAATGTTCAAGGACGAAGTCTCGTTTATGATATTTGTAATGTTCGATGATTAATAACGGACGAGTCCAATGGATGTAAATATTCAACTTACTTGGCAGCACCAGGATGTATCGCGACCTAAGTCTTCGTACTAGTGGTCCGAAATGAATAGTTCGACTAGATGTTTCATCGATAGGTGTTTATCTGGTTTAAGGGGGGTTGCATTACCTATTGGATAAGGTGGTACGAGCTGGGACCACTCCAGGACCCAACAACAGCATTCATAACAACAATAACAATAACCAACGGTGATGGGATGCGGAGAGCGAGGACATTTCGAGAAACAATATCCCCAGAATAAAGGCCAACAAATGGGAGGAGCTTGCGGGAGAGCTTATGCGACAGACGGCGGAATATGATACTCAGTCGTTAGTTCGAAGATGAATCAACTCCATTAGCTCAAGTGTGCACAAGTCGGTTAGCTCCACAAACAGTTCATGATCGTAAAGATTTGGAACGGCAAAAGTAATAACTTAAGGATGAGATAAGGTAGCTCAAGTGAGGCCTTAAGATTTTTGCTAAGTGGTAGAACAGGATTGTGTTTCTAGACCTTTTCAACGGATTTCGATGATTATCGGGTTCGAGTTCATACTCGTGTCATATTGGATACCATTAAGCCCACTCATTTATAATTTATTATTTGCATAAAGAAGCGTCCCAATTTATGTAAATAATGAATTGATAAACTTATGGTTCGGTGATTTACAATTTCTTTATTTAACCGAAAAGGCGTCCCAATCCTTTTAAATAAAGAGATTATAAATCATCCTACTTAATAATTTCTGATGCAACACGCGTACACACAAAGTTTTCAAGGTGGTAGATGACATGACGATGCAGGTGCTCTAATGAGTATGGGACGAGTGTTTGAAACTCGTCTTCAGAGACGGTGAGTGAAACAATCAGGCGAGATCAACATAGAGTTCAAGATAGTTAATAAGTACTCAGTTAGAGTAAATAAGGTAAAAGTCTCGATGAACCAGTCAACATAGCAATTATCATATAAATCCTCCTATTACAAGTCCCGCCCATACAAGACTTGTAATACTTAGATTCATACATAATCCTATGTAAACAGAACTGTGACGGGCTCCACGTAATACGATATTGTATAAAGCTATGAAGAAAATACTATTCTTAGAGACCATTGTTTAACTTACAATGTCTGAGAACGAAGTGAGACCATTGCGCAACTTACAATGTCTGACGAGTAGAATGAGACCATTGTGCAACCCACAATGTCTTAAAAATATTCTGGTATTTATATAAAAAGGCAGTGTAAGTATATATATATGTATATATATAAGACCAATAATGATATACTTAATATATTATAAACACGTATGTGAACCATGCAGCATCTAGTATACCTAACTAATGCAACAAGTAATGTATGAATGAATGGCCCATGAAAATCCCTTTGTATGATGCAATGTTTGAAAACGGTTATAGTCCAAGTAAAAATATTTGACCTGGTTCTCTATAACCTTGGCTCTGGTACCAATCTGTAACACCCCCAAAATGGGTCGCAGCGGAAATGTGTCAGGGGGCGTTACTTCATAATACAACAGCTCAAGATACAAGAGAACGACCTCTAAATGTGTCGTTTGAAAAGTAATCTCGTTGATTTTCTTGAAATTGATATAACATTTGTCCCATAATTGCATCACAATGAAAAGCTTAAAAGTAATACAACGAGATTTGATCATTTGTATGTAAGAAGAAATCCATGAATGAAATCTTGTCAAATTTAGACTCCAATGCACATCAAGTAAGCCAAGCATCTAATTCACCTGAGAAAAACATGCTTAAAAGTGTCAACATTAAAGTTGGTGAGTTCATAGAGTTTTGTAAGTATAATGTAAATGTTGGAATCCAAAGATTTATAAAGTATGTATGATTATTTCAATCCTTATAATAATCGCCAAAAATGTAAGAGTAAATGTAGAACCAAAAGAGTCTAGTGTTTATTGCTTCGCCGCAATATAATGAAAAGTGTTCAGAAATTAGTAATGTTCAATAAGTAGTATGGACAGTGAGATCGTTGATTTTCCAAAATGTATGGGTCTACTATAACAGATACAATACCACATAAATAATATCTACTGTTGCGCTAAGCTCATGACACTGAAGCTCGACATCTATGTATGCAATTTAATGCAAATAAAGGCCCGTGTAGATGTTCAAACCCGTAACATCCAAATTGTTCCGACATGTATGCATTCGTGTTTCAGTACGGTCGAAACTAGTGAGAGCTACTCACCCGAATAGGGATGTCAATCCCAAATAGATCTATTTATACACTCGCGCTTCCTCAACCGGTCCTCCGGTCAAGAATTTAACAGTTCATGATAATGGGCAATGGTGGGTTATGTTACTTAGGCACATGTAAACAGGAGATGATAACCGAAAACACTTGTGTCCAATAAAAATTAACTATTGTATTCGTAAATAGCTTTGAGTACTTAAATCCATAAGTAGAAAAGAGTGTGATATAAATCAAGTAATTGAGTTCGTAATGAGTATGCAAACAATTTCGTAAACGTGTATGCAAATGAGTACGTGACAAAGTATAAAGCCAAGTTTGTAATCAACCATGTAATTGTGTTTGTAACGAATTGCAAAATCAAGTATGTAAACCGAGTGTGTAGAATAGTATGTAAAAGATATTGTAAACGAACATGTAAATAAGTTGTATTGAGCATGTATTCTCCCCCGAGATTTGTAAAGTAAATGTAAAACAAGTGAAAGAGGGGCTATAAACTCACATTGGTGACGAAGAACGATTGACAGATAGGCATCTAATATGCACAACACGAACGGAAGACGAAACGGCTCGATCAAGAAGTTGTAATTACTCTTAACGGATAAGTCCCACTAGTCTAGACACGTTGATAAAAGATTTTGATTTAAAGTTGTAATATCTTGGTGGTTGGTTAAATAAATAAATCAAAAAAAAAGCATATGTAATTCATACGATGAATCATATAGCAGAGTATGTAATATATCCCGTATATATTACATATGAAAAATAAGCAATTATATATTCTGTATGATAGAATTAAATAATAAGACCAAACGATCAGAAAGAATAATTTGAAAAAATATAATACTTTGCAAATTTATTTAAGAAACATGAGTAATATTGATTAAACAAAATGATTCGACCGTTTTTTAGAATAATCATACACTTAAATAAATAAAAGTTCATAGCATAAAATAACTCACGTTCTAAAGTATAAATCATCGCACATTATGTTTTTAAAGTTTTCACAAAGGTTTAGATGTAAAATTTCCGGGAACTAAGGACGTACACGTGTGGGATGCTAACTTGAGACTTGTACATTTTGAAACTAAAAATGTAACTTTTAACTTGTTGTAAATTTGGAGCTTTTGTAAAATGGATGTTACGATCTTGTACCTTGTGCAATGTAAATAATTATGTCGTATTTCCGTGTTTCCGCCGCTGATGGGGTGTGACAAAAGAGGATTTGGAAATTTACCTAGCTCAACTGAAATTAACTCGAGAGATCATGTCAAGTCGATTTCGACAACTGTTGACGCTGATACGACACCGATACGCCGTATCGATCCCATAAAATAGTAAGCTGTTTTTCGCGCCAAATCAAGCGACTATTCCCTTTCCTAGTCATTTGTATGATGATTGCTGTGATGAAGAGGAGGGATCATATGAACTGAAAGACTTGGATGCGTAGTCAATGGGGATTACGCTTCTCGACGATGCCCTACCGACTAAGGAAAAAGACCCAGGGAGTTTCATTTTGCCTTGTATTATTAATAATTTGTGTTTTAACAAAGCCTTAGCTGACTTAGGGGCTAGTATTATGTTATGCCTTTCTCGACCTATTCCAAACTAGGGTTAGGTGAGTTAGCTCCTACTAAGTTGATTGTTGAATTGACTGATAGAACCGTGAAATGCCTTAAAGGAATAGCAGAAAATGTTCCAGTAAGGATTGATAAATTTGTTGGAGCTTTTATGAACGTACATATTTTTGTTCGAAAATTTTCTGTTGTGACAATTTTTTGCAGTCGTGGAAGATATGGATTCTTACCACGATGAAGGAATGGGTGATATCATTGTTGGAAGACCATTTTTAAAGAAGCATGTGTCAAAGCAAGGCGGTTTGATGGAATGATTACCATTTATAAAGGGAACGATAGTGTGACTACCAAATGGTGTGATCACACCCGAGGTTTAGACACCTAACTAATACACAATGTAATAAGATGCGGCCATTGCTGAAGGTGAGTGCACAAGATGAATTGAAAGGTATTTCACACACATACCAAAAGCTGAAAGGATTCTACAAAGAAGTCTTGAATTTGGGACCGGAATACATCAAGAATGAAAAGGTTGAAGAATGGCTCACACGTGGACGCGTGAGCGTGCATGAGACGAAATAAAGAGCAGAAGACAAGTCTAACTTAAAGACTTTGCTGTAAACAAAAGTGCTTGCCGGGAGACAACCCAAAATGTATTTTCTTATTTTTATCGAGTCTACTTCTCAGACTCTCGATACAGCGTATCCAATCTCAATGGATACGACGTATTGATTGTCTGGATGTTATCCAGTCTTTTATTTTTCTGCATTTAAAACATAATTGTCAGATTATCTATACGACGTATTCATGAATATGATACAACGTATTTGGTAATCTGACACGTACCTTAGATACTTTTTACAGGTCTCAATACGGCGTATCCTGGTTTTGGGATACGGCGTATCGACTTCCTGTACAATTCTTCGTTTTTGTTTTTATTTTATAACTGTCGAATACCGAAGATATAATTGCATTGGTTTTTCCTATATCTTATACAAGACCGTGTTGAACGAAAATGACGACTTTGGTGGAGTATTTATATTCTGGAATTCTATGTGTTGTAGTCATGCTGGCATCCATACCTACATTTACAACACACAATATTGCTCATAAACGCAACATGGAGGATCATACCGAGCATATCCCAGGGGAGTTTCTCGTTCTAATTCTTTAATTTCTTGTTTTTAATACAACGAGGTCGTTGTATATTTCAAGTGGGGAGAGGAGAATTAAAACGCTTACTTGTCCATATTTTCACAATAAAATGCTTAAATTATGCTTAAATTTAAAAAAATTCAAGCTTACTTTTGTGAAATTATTAGTTACATAACCCGCACACATAACCCTTATTAGTTGTTGTGAGAATTTAGCCTTATCTGTTTACAAATGTTTACCCAAATTTCATAAAAATGTGAGTGTGCCTGTGATGTTGTAGACTTTAGAACTTGGCTTGGTATATCTATTCGAGACCACAATAATAAGTACTATTTTAAATAGATGGAGTGACATTTTCTAAACTGGTAAATTTTAGGATTACACCCAAAAGCCTATACATGTTGTGATATTAACTAACTACACTGGTTAGTAAACCCCCGTGTATAACCTTTTGTTTACTCTCATTTTTAGAGTAAGATACCCCTAGAAAAACCTGGTGAGCCATTCCATTATTTTCTTACACCAAATATTTTTTTTGTTACACCTTTACACCTTAGCCTACTGATGTGTTTTGAAAGCTTTAAATTTATAAGAATGAAAATACCGATTAATTAAACGGAAACACACGGGTCAAAGTATAACCCACGTATGTAGTATAATCTTTTTAGGTAAGACCAGGTCGTTTCACGGGATTGGTATACTCTAAGTAAAGTCAGGATGTTTTACGAAAAAGGTTATCTTATAGACGGTCACGATCTAAAGATAAAGGTTTAATTCAAGATATTAAAATGATGTTTATTTGGACTAGGAATAATGGTGATGAACAAGCATATAATCAAGCAAGCATGAATTTAAGCATAAAGTATGAATAGATGGGTAATCATTCAAACAATTATCTATTTCATATATTAGAGAATCCTTTCGGCCTTTAATCTTTAATATATATAATGCTTTAAGATTGATTCAAGTATAAAAGTGATGATGATAAAATCCCTTAATCAAGTTCGTTAGACATATGATTAAGTATTAAACATTTTCATATCCGGTTTGATAAATATTTTATTAGTCAATTCTCACAAGACTAATATCGAATTGCCATAGACAAACAATGCGAAATGTAAACATATTGGTGGAATCTTTCGACCTATATCCACTAAGTATGATTAATCAAACATAGAACAAGTACCCGGATAATTAAACATCGAAGTCATCATTATCACATTCATAAGCAAAACATTAAGGCTTGTTCATATCATTATCCATATTAGCCCAAATAAATATAAATGACTACTCCATATTCAAAGCAATCAAACATATAACAAGCATCATAGATTCAGAAAACATTATATTCAATAAGGATAACGTGTTTATACCGATTCCACAAGCAAATGGTATGGTTTATTATAATAATTTCCTTGATCTAAACACTAGTTTAACCGGAATTACAACTAGTAATACTTCTTCTCCACCACCTTTGGCCTGAATATCTTCCTCCGGTATGACTATAACTTGGAAATTATGAAGATTCAAAGAATACTTCAACCTTTCCTAAAAACTTCCTTATAACTTTGCTAAGAAAATTCCCTAGTAACTTAGAGATGATTTGAGAGATGATTGTGAAGAATGGGATGCCTTAGACACTTAATTTCGTGCCCCTTTTATAGTTGTAGATGGTGCTTCAGTTGCTAGAATTAGAGGAGTGAAGAGTTGCATAATTATTGCAATCATTTATAAATTTAGAGTAACTGCAGGATAAGTGCGCCGCACAAATAAAATTATGCGTCGTACTTGGTCAATTAATTAAAGTGCATTAACCCGCTTTGAAAACCGCCGCACTTTATAGAAGTGCGCCGAACTTTGGCTAATTTTCATTAACTTTTCTTTTCTAGATCCTTCCATTGACGACCGTTAGTATATTTAACGGAATATTTTTGCATGTTTAGTCCTTTTCGTCATTCTTGATCCTGGAATAATTATTATACAAACAAACAACCAAATATGCAATATTTCATGCATTAACATATATTTTCCACATGTTTTCGAGGTATATATTATGTATATTTGGAGCGTTATCAAATCCCCCATACTTTCTTATTGCTTGCCCTCAAGCAATCAAAGCGAAAGTATTTCGTTTTAATAAAAACAAATTAATGATCACAAGTATAGATAACGCGACAAAGCAACTCACGAATTTTTATAGATAAGATTATTTTCACACTCGCTCAATTTAGTGAAATGGATAGTAAACGGAAGTCACTCATACGCGCAGTCATGAAATGTTTAAATTACCATAGGCTTGTACAGGAAACTAAACTTCACCGACATGGTGTAAGCACCAAACATAAACATCAAAAGAGGTAATTTATTTAGTGATATTATTTTTATATTTGCTGAAAAAGGTTTATAATAAAATCATAATCCATTTTATCCGTAAATGTAACAAACATTCCTTTCACTTCATCACTTTTATTATTATTATTTTTTTGATTCTTTGGCTTATTTCACTTTCACCTGGGGAAACTTGCTTTCCCCCATACTTAGGATAAGCACACTACTTCAAACGAACTTAGAAGTTTGCAACCTTCGCACTTCATTATAATAGCGATACCAACATTTACGCTCTTCAATTCGTACGGATAAAATTTCAGATAATTTAATTAAAAAGCTTTTTGAACAAAATTATTGTATACTTATATTTATATTTTTATCACCTCTTAATCAGTAAAATGTTTATAACACGCGAACGTGTTCCTACTGCGGTCTCGTAAAGATTTCAGGCACAAGTTCTAGAATTAACAAATCACCGGCACACTCATATAATTTTAAATCGATACCAATGCTCCAGAAAAGGCGACAAACTACAAATACACAGCCGTAACGACGGATGAGATACTTGCAATTGCATTCAAACCTTAACTCGAGAAAGCTAAAGATAAAAATCATCTTAGGTATCAAAGATGGATACCCGAATTCTTAAGATCTAATTCTCACAATTTTTCTGGGTGGTATAAATATGCTAGTAATGTTATCAATCCAGAGTCAGATTGCTTGTATGTGATCACTAAAATGTTATTTTTTAAAAGTTCTCATTTTTTTGTTTTTTTACAAAGTCTTTTAAGATAAGTGCTTTACTTTTCCAGTTTATCTCCCCCCATACTTAATATGAGCATTGTCCCTAATGTGAAATATTATAGAGAAAGATAAAATGGGAAAGTGAAATAATACTCCCCAATATATGATGGATTTCCTGAATCTTTGCTTCGCGTCATTTCGTCACACGCCCTTCTTTTTTTCTTTCCTGTTACAAATATAAATACTGCATAGCACACACAAATAATAATATTCCTAATTAATTAATAGTAGCAAAGTAAGATTATATTGTTTTGAATGCCAACAGAGGCATTTTACAGACCATTGAAGTAATAATAATATTTATAATATTTTTAAGAAAATTGTTTTTAAAACATACGTGACCCAAAACATGCGGTCACACAACCAACTTGTGTCATCTCGACACTACTCATCATCCGGCTGTTGTTGCTGCTGCGATGGGTACTGCTGATAATACTGATCATACTGCGGTTGAGCATATCCAGGTGGGTTGTAAGCTCCCTGAAGTGGAACATTGTAAACCCCATCCATGTGCTCGAATACTCCAGCATACATATCCCAATGATACGACTGCCTATAAGCCATCCTCTCAATTGCTCCCTAGCGTATCTCCATACTACCCATCCTCTCGTTTAAGTCCTGCATCGATGCTCTCTAGGCTCTCAGGATAGCAACTTTAGGTACATCCGGCTATGGATCCTTAGGAATCAGTCTACCCTCAGAGTTGATCAACTCTCTCAGCGTAGTAGTATCCAAATCTCTACAGTAAATCAGAGCACTCAAACTTCTTAGCACCTCATCACTCAACACCATTGCCTTCCTAGCAAGCTTCGTGATAAACTCTCTCTCTGAGTACCAGCTCCTTTTCTTTTCATCCATCTCATAATCAACTAAGCAACATTCGCATACCCATGTTGGTGTCTAGCATCAAACATACTCAATAGCCGCAAATCATTTTTCTATATTTTGTCATACCCAGTTGTCTTCTGACACAAGCCATAAGTGATCATCTTGTGCAACACCCTTAAAACTGGGTTCCTGATGGTAGAGGCATGACTCCTAGATAAACTTAAGTTCTCCTCTCGACTAATGCTTAACCAATACTCTTGAGCGTTAAAATGCTCATCACTACGCAAACCTCCTTGAAAATAAACATAAAAACCTTCCTCATCAAGCTCCTCAGCATGATATAATCCCAATCTACGAGCAAATTATAACAAAGTCAAACTATGAGCACGGCCACCAAGTCTAAACTTGATAATCTTCTTGGTTTTCAACTCATCATCCGCACAAACTTCATCAAATTCATAAGTTGAATAGAACTCGTGGCAAAGCTCTGAATAAATTGGTTCATTAATGTTGAAAGCTCTAATCCATGCCACATAAGTGAATATTTCTTCATTAGTTCCAGCCTCACACAAATTAATTCTCAACATTCCATCAATTTCTTCATCACACCCCATTCTATTTAGTATATCCCAATTCACGACACACGACGAGTAGATTTGTCTAGGGAGTAAGTGGGCTAATTTGGTGTTATACCTTGACTTTGCATCTCTGTTGCAACCTTCCCATTCCAAAAATTCATGATGAACTTGTGGGAGCAATACCTCCTCCATGGTTTCGTATTGTCTAGAGCGTTTGGTTCTTGATGAACCGGCTTCATCATCGTGTGTTCCCATATTCTACACATCAAGAACAATCAACAATAAAGTATATGGTGATGTTAGAAAACAATTATCATCAACGGATGGGTTTTTGATAAGTTTTAAAGGTTTTGTGAGCTTCTGGTCTTATAAGTGCGGCCCACTTCATAGAAGTGCGGCGTACTTCCTTGAAAAATTGAAAAGTGCGGCGGTTTTCTCCTAAAACCGGCGTACTTTCTAGGCTGGATAAAACAAAATTTTATTTTCTTATGATTTTCAACATTTAATTTTAAAACAAATTCATAATTATGAACAGTATTTTCAGATTTATAATAATCTTAACATGGATTTGATAAACAACTCTTAATTAACATGATTCTATGGGTCAATTATACAAAATAAGCATGAATTTCAATTTCCCTTAATCTGATTATTAACAACCCTAATGAGCAAGAAATTGAATAAATTGATAAGAAACAAGTTTAGGGATTAAATTAACTTACCCTAGGCATGATTAAAAACTTGATGGATTGATCTTTTGAAATTTTCTCTAATTGTTTTGCAAAACACGAAGGTTTCTTTATGTGTGCGAGTTTTTATAGAGTTAGAAATCTTGTTTTATAAGTTTTATATGTAAATCCGCCTTAAAGTGCGGCGCACTTCATAAAATTGCGGCGCACTTCATAAAAGTGCGGCATACTTTCCTATTTTTACTAGAAATTATATATCTTTTATTTTGTATTTTTTTTATTTATAATCTAAAGGTGAGCCGTTTTCACAAGTGACACAACGGTTATTTTTGAGTTTTTCAATTTTTTTGGTATTTTATAAAATAAAATAAAAATAAAATATTTTTGTATTTTTATGGTTTTATAAAAGAAAATAGAAAATAACAAACGATAACATCACGGAGAAGGATCTTCAAGGCACTAACTTCAAATACTTCGCGAAAATCGTACACCTCTCCCCGACAGCGGCGTCAAAAATTGATTCGATGACAAATAGTCTATATATAATTAAATATATATCCTAAATATCTCAAATTAATTATAGTATAGAGAGTATCCCGTTTGATATAAATATTGCTTGAGGACAAACAATATTTTATCTCCCGGATGTCGTATCCCGACAAGAGTTGAATTTGAAGTCCGCAAAGGTATTTTGTTTGATGCTCGAATATCAAATATTTTGAATTTTGATTTTAATTCTACTAACGCAAAAGCAAATAAAGATAAGCTAAATTAACAATTAAAGCAATTAAGAAATTTAAGCATAAAACGTTAACGAGAATTAAAAACGCGACTAATTAACCAAATAACACAAATTTAAAACCTAAAAATTCAAAATGCTAAATTTTAAACTTAAATGCACTTAAATAATTTTCAAAACAGAAAATATATTTTTTTGTAACTTTTTTATATTTTTAAAACACCTTTAATCTAGAAAATTAATAAAAATTACTAAACTATTTTATAAAAATGTGAGAAAATTCCTAAAAATGCTTAACACTATTCCTAAGGTTTTAAAAAAAATTAGACAATAAGCTCTTTCCAATAAGCACCTATAAATCAAATAAGCTTGTAAAAGCTTAAACTGAAAATGCATATATGTATTAAATAGTGTAAGAGACTTATGAAAAAGTCCCAAAGGCGCAGCGGTAAGGGTGTTGGTGTGTTAAGGGGGAGGTCACAGGTTCGAAACCTGTGACTTCCTTTTTGATGAAAACATTTTTTTTAATTTTCTTTTGAAAAAGCTATAAAATAAGCAAAAATGAAAAACTTTAATGAAGAGCTTTTTGACAAATCTGAAAAATACGCTAGAAAAACTACTTATAAGTTGACAGTTTAACTTATCAAGTTTAGTTGTTTTTAAGCTAAAACTGTTTTGGCTTTTTGAACTTAATAAGCTAAAAGAAAAAGCAAATAAGCAAAAACAGACTTAAATCTAAACCTAATAAGCACTAAGTACTAAAAATAAGCTAACAGAATAAGCTAAAATTCACCAAAAAGGCAAAAAGACAGCAGGCTTAAGAAAGACTTAAAAGGACAAATTCACTACTTTCAAACTAAGAATAAGGACTTAATAAGCATTACTAATAAGCTAACAAGAGAAAACAGATGAAAACAGATACTCAAAGAGCTCAAATAAGCTAGAATTAAGCTAAATGGAAAAGAAATAAGCTAAAAGAATGCAAATGCAAATGACAGACTATACTAGATGTTTTTGCTTTTTTTTAAATGGATGACAGATTTGGAGCTTAATTTTTAAGACCCTAAAACCATTTTAACAATCTAAAAGCTAAAAACAGATTTGACTTAGTCCACAATGAGCTAACTTTAATCAAAATCACCCCAAGATAAGCTAAGACTTGATCACATTGACCTGCACAATTAGGCTTTTAAAGAGCTAAACTATTAACTTATTTAACAGTTTTTGCACTATAGTTCTCAAAAGGTTTTCCCAAGGTCTTAAGTCTCAATACAGGTTATACTTGATGCAAAAGAAACTCAAATCAACCACATAAACAACACCTTAAGCACTCATTTTATTAAAATCACCAATAAGCAGTTTAGCACTTTATTTAAGCTAGCAACTTAGGATTTTGAACAAACTACCTAACAACTTAACTAAACCTAATCTTAGCTTATAAAAATTTACACTAAGACTGAATAAGAGCTTGTGGAAACTGATTTGTTACCTAAAAATACTATTAACTCAAATTCTCATCTCAAAAGTGCTTGACCCAAACACCCCTTTAAATCTAGAAATTTCATTTTTAAACTAAATTAGAGCATTATAAGCTTTAAACTATGAAAACAGATTAAGATCAAAGGTAAACAAAGGCAAATAAGCAAAAACTTAGGAGAAATAAGCACTTAATAATAATCTACTCTAATAAGCTGTAATAACTAATAAGTGGACAGACTTAGCTAAAACTTAAACTAAACTATTCTAGACTAAAAACTAAACATAATTAGCTATAATAAGACAGATTAAGCAAAATTAAGCAATTATAAGCACAAATAAGCATATTGATAAGAAAAACATATATTAAACTAGAAAAGAGTAAAAGAAGAAGTACCTTGATCCCAGCTTAACAAGGATCTAGAATGCTCAAATGAGCTTATCTACAAGCTCCAGCTTGTTAGAAACAAGCTGGTATTGTCCATAAGCCCATCCCAATCTAGCTTATCATCCAAAACATAAGCTAAGGTAATTTTGAGTGATTTTGAGGTGAATGCTTATTCAGATTTAGCTCTAGGTGAGCCAAACTGAATAAGTAGTAGCTTAAATAGTTAAGACAGCTTAATGAGCTTATTAGCTTATTATTATTCAAGCTTAAACCATAATTGTATTAAAGTAAAGACATAATTTAAAGTGAAATTTAAATAAAACTGACTTTTATTAATCTTAAAAGAGGATTACAAACTGCTTGAAAATAGGAATTACATTAAAAAGAAAACGATAAGATAAGATTACATAATAAGCTACTAAAAACTATTTTAAGCTAAAATCCTACACGTCTCTCTCTTGTGTGATCCCTTCTCTATTTATAGTAAGGAGGGGAAGGATCCAGAACCTCTAGGAGCGTCTCCCATCCTTCAATCCAAGCCTTCTAATCATAACAAACCTCATCCCATCAATTTTAGCCGTTAGATCACTCTCCACGTCTGTCCAACCAATGGGAGAGTGTGGGAATGCCAACGTGGCTAATTGCTTGTCAGATGTGTCAGGTGAGCTCTTCTAGAAGCCTTCGTGTGAATGGTGGCGAGGTGAGGTTTACCATGTGTGAAGTTGTGAGTGAAAATGAGAGGGAAAAAGATAAACAGTAACAATTTCGTTGACCCGTTTGTTATACGTTTGACTTGGGTCCAGGATTATAAAGGTTTGGGCTTTTGGTTTATCAATTGGGCCAAGGCTTAGTGGATTGGATTTAATGGTTTTGTAAATGGGTTTAAGCTTAGGTTTATATATACAAGGTTAATGGGCTGACCCGACCCAATAAACAGGTACGGGTTGGCCCATTAAGGATGTATACTCTTTCGGCTTCGGTTTCCCACGCTCTTTCCAATCCCGTGCTCGGTTTTGTTCGTTTTGCTTCAATTTTGTCCTTTTGTGATACATTTGTTACTTGCAAGACAAAATTAACAAAACACACATATACAATGCATTTTTATGTATTTATCGTTTATTATTGGTCTTTTTAGCTTAATAATAAGAAATAAATGATATGTGTTTAAGCACATATCAAAATCCCCCATACTACGCTATTGTCGTATCCTCACGCAATGTCATAAACACACTTAGAAAATCAAAAATTTCAACCCCCCTAGACTAATTACCTAAAAAAGTAGTTAAGTGTTCATCTAAGGGGATTAAGAAATCACTAGTTTTGAAAAGCCCCCACTTTTCCCATTTTTATGCATTTATTATTATCATTCATACATATCATAACCTTAAGGATCACGGAACAAGAAACTCTAAAAGGATAAATTCATCGTCCTTGATTTTTCACCCGCCCTAGACCAAGCTTAAAAACAAAATCATTGTTAAATACAAGTTAAGATGCTAACACTACTCATAAATGCTAATTGTGAATGCATAGCCACTTCCCGCTCCCTTATTCCTAAATCTTCTAAGAATTTTATTTTTATTATTGGTGACAAATAAATTAAGTCCTTATTTATATAAAGTAAACCTGGTTTAGACCATAATTAGTTTGAAATCCTTTCCTAAAGAGACGATATGGTGAGAATAATGTCCACATTAAGGTTCTAATTTTGCATGATTTAGGGGTTATCCTTTTTATTTCATCCGAAACAACTCAACTACGAGTCCACAGACGGAGGCTTTATTTAGATAACTCCAGAGTCGAAATTTGGCTTTATTCTTATTATTATTATTGCAACATTATTAAACATCGGCCCTTTAAGCAACTGCCACATCGGTATGCGAGCCGACCATGGTCTAGGAGTCTTATTTTGACCTCGGTGAATTCCTCGACCTTTTAGAAGGCTACAACATCGGTAGCAAACAGACCAGATGCAACAAACTTTTATCAGTCTCGGACTTATTATTCTCACTATGTGCCTTATTTAGAAGACTGCCACATCGGCAGTGAACCGACCAGAGCCAGTAAACTTTTATCAGCCCACAGTTCTTATTATTATTCATACCTCCACCCTTTAAACGACTATCACATCGGTATGCGAGCCGACCATGATCCAGAAGTCTTATTTCGGCTTCGGTTTATTACATTATTATTATTATTATTATTATTATAGCCAAATTTCAAGTCCTGTGGTCTTTTAACTACCTAGACAACGGTAGCAAGCCGTCAGGAATCGGTAGCCTATTTACTCACAACACTGACAAAACCTCGATGTGTACCTTACTTTCAACAGAAGGAATCTCTACGAAGAGATTTAAACTAAGAATCGCAAAAACCTAAAGTAACTTTATTTATTAAACAATTATATAACGTTTATTAACCTGATGGGAGAAAAAAATCCACAATTAACCTCTATGAGATCTAAAGAGATCCAACTACTCTACGTTTAGCATCTAACTTATATAAAACTCTATCATTTCTCGTTCTTCGCAAATTTAAAATCTTTAATAAAAAGATCCGCGAATGCTTTGTCTAATAAAACAAGCTTTGCATATTTAAAGTCTATCATGGAAACTTGAAAACTCTTGGCTTTTTCAAGCTAGAATTCGCGTTTTAATGCTTCTTGTATAAAAGACTAGCAAAAACTTAAATTTATATAAGTTAAGGGGCAAGCTAGAGCGCAACATGCTCGATCAAGTCAAAATTTATACTTAAAAATACAACAATTCGTGCAAAAACACTTATTCTATTTTTTAATTTTTTTTAAAAATTTGGCATAAAATCACATATTTTTACTATTTTTGGTAGCAAAACGGGGTTACGTGAAGACAAGACAAATGCAAGTAAGATCAAATCGAAAGATCCCCCCATACTAGAACTACACATTGTCCTCAATGTGAGACTGTTACCCCCATACTAATTTTAAGGCATAACCTAAATATTAAGGGGTCTCTACGCAAATCTAAAGCCGTTTATTAATTATGCTAATAGATAGACGTTAATCAATAAGATCTAAGATATCAGATTCCCATATATAAGAGCGTGCTAAGGATGGAAGATCGAGCGAACGATGGACAAAACCACGAGTACGAGAGTATTCATAATCCGGGGCAATCTTGGACATAAAACACGAAACACGAGAAAGGAAGAGGCGAGCCTCCTCACATCACACTTATAAATAAATATTATACTAATATACTACTACTAGGGATAAGCATAGGTTGCCATCCACGAAGCGCTTGTTTTTGTGTGAGTCTCTAGCTTGACTCTCCCCATATCATCGTGATATTAGGAACGAAACACGTGGAAGAGCAAAATTCCATTGGACATTTATATGCCTCCGGTTCTATAGAAGAAAAATGAAAAGCAGAGATGTCGGGGTCAAAAATGATATCCTCACTCCCGGAGGAGAGAGGAAGAGAAGAATCCACCGGATAAGTGAAATAAGGAAGAAAAATTCGGATAACATATGTGAGAGAAAGATAATGGCGATCCTAAAAAGGTAAGCTCACATATGTTGGAGAAAAAGTTTTCTTATGAATCCCCAGATCAAAAACTTTGTCCTTGGTCATCAAATCATCAATTGGAGCATCGTGCAAAATCTTCTTCCATTCATTTTCTTTAGACTCTAAATCAAATAAATCTTCATTCTCTTCGAGAGGTGGTTCATCGGTGAACCCCTCGAGAATGGAAGCAACGCTCAACTTAGGAGTAGACGGATCACGGTGAAGTAGAAACTCAATCTTATCAACGTCGCCACCTGGGTCAAAACATTCATCCTTATTAAAATCGGAAAGAGGTGTGACTAACAAAGTCGGCTCATCAAGGTTAGAAACATAAGAGTCCTTACTCACGATGTTCTCTAACACCTCATCAAAAAGAGGATTTACGTCACTAGAGATGTATTCGTCATCGAATTTAAAAAGAGGGTTCGAGTAAATTTTAACATTATCTTCCGGAATGTCCTCATCGGATAGTGACTCATCACAAAGAGTTAATGGGAGAGAAATCATCACACGAAGGTAAATCACAATCACTATCACTCTCGGATGTATCCTCGGACTCACTTGGGATTGGAACAAGGTCCTCAACACTAGACTTTATGAATTCGTCCGATTCCTTTTCAGGAATAGTGCTAAGTTCCTCATTCCCCATGATGAGAGAGTCCTCGGGCTCCAAAGTCGGTAAAACGGGTGTGATTGCAATAGACGGAGGTATTTGAGAAACAATTTCATTCAAAGGAATAGTACTCTCCTCGTAATCATAGTCATCATCGTCATCATAGCAAAAAGATTTGAAACGTTGCGAAGGATAAGTACTAAGATTAGCCACCTGCTCTAGATGCTGAAGCTCTTTCTTTTTATTAATCTCAATACTCATTCCATTGAATTTACCTTTAAGCTCATCAATCATACTTTCACATTCCCTTCTAAAACGAATATCTATTTTCTCATTACGATAATCTTTAATCTGTAAGTCATTACTTAAACTTAACATTTCATTTAAATAATGCTGCTTTAGATCCTCCATTTCTTGGATACTCATTTCTTGAGGAGGTGATTGATCGATATTAGCCGCTTGCTTTTGTTGAAGTAACTTTTCACAAAATGATTGCATCATTTGAAGAAGTTCATACATCTTTTGCTGATTAAGGTTCTCTTGAATACTCGGAGGCTGATGATTGATGGAATACTACGGGGGTTGGTCAAAACCAGAATAGTTAGGCTCAAAATAGTTGTGATTCATCGGTTGACATTGAAAACTTTCATGAGGACCCCCACAGTTTTCACAACAAAGATATTGTTGTGGAAAACTTGGTGAATTTTATGGATAATAATTATCACTAAAGTTTTGATTGTAGCTCGGTTCCTACTCATAGACAAGCAGGAATCGTGGTGGACAATCATAACCATAATGAGAATCGTTCCCACATAAATCACACGAGTATGTCTCGTACTGGGGCTGTGGAGGATGGGTGAAAACATTTGGAAGATTATTGAAAGAATTCGGATTTGAATCATAAACGAATGAATTTCCAGCTTCAGATTTGCAAAATGAACAAAATCCTTCACTAAGATGACATCCACACCTCTCACATGTACATCGTTGACAACGTACACCGTCTTCTAACGGATCTCCACAATGAAAACGATGAAATTGGGTGATCGAAGATGTTTGGGGTTGTGAAGGTGGGTTAGAAATATCAGGAGTTTGAATATAAGAATTTGGATTAGAGTCATAGACGGGCTCATCTCCGAAACTCACATTGGTACAATACCGACAATTTCTACCGTTAAACGGTCCTCCACACTACGAGCGTCTTGAAAACCAAGACATTTTGAAGAATTACCGGATAAGAAGGTAAAGAGAATAAGAATTAAACGAATAAGAGGATAGAGAAGAGTATTTATATATTTTTCAAATAAGGTAAAGAAATAATAAAAATAAGAAAGAAAAATATTTTTGGTAACCGAAAGTCAAAAGTGCACGGTAGCTCTCTAGAAAACGCGCAAAGAAGCGGAGGAGCGGGTAAGCGGAATCTTTTAAAAACCTTCTCCTTTCGGGTCGAAGTTCGTTGGATCGACCCTCCTTATACCTCTCTTATTGTTTGTTTACTAAAGATGAGCCGAAACGAAAATTAACAAACAGTTAATAAAAGAAAATAAGAATAGAAGTGTAAAATATTTTTGTATTTTTAATATAAAATAAAACAAAAACTTTCACGGGGAAAGGATCTTCGAGGCTCGAATACAAACAATCCTGTAAAAATCGCTACACCTCTCCCCAGCAAC
The DNA here is from genome assembly GCA_026074375.1 of Tanacetum coccineum. Classification (NCBI taxonomy): domain Eukaryota; kingdom Viridiplantae; phylum Streptophyta; class Magnoliopsida; order Asterales; family Asteraceae; genus Tanacetum; species Tanacetum coccineum. The sequence goes on along the minus strand of BQNB010047726.1, from coordinate 21,112 downwards.
GGCGCCATTTTGATATTCGTTCAAAAACCCCTCTTAATAATAATATATATAATAAAATACATATACATAAGCAAAGTATCATATAAATTATTCTTAGGAAAGAATAATAAGTAATCAACACGGGTATCGTTCTCCTCGGTGAGAGGTGAATGAAAATCTACGATCATGTTGTAAATTGAGCTTGATTGTCATTTAAGTTTTGATTTTGGTTTTCTAATTCTACTAACGCAAAGGGAAAGTAAATAAAAGCACGAAAATCTAAGCAATACAGGCAATTAAAACATTAAGCATTAAAACGATAACAGGAATATAAAAATGCGACTAAAAACCTAAATTATCAAATTTTAACTCTAAAAATGTAAATTTCAAATCTAAAAGTCCTAAATGTATAAAAATAATTTTTGAAAAATAAATTATATATATATATATATCTTTTACTTTTATTTTATTTTTTTATGAATTTAAAAACTAATTTAATCTTAAAAATATTAAACTAATTTATAAAAATCTGAAAATTTTAAGAAAGATGTTTTTAACTATTTAAAACTAAAGAACAATAAAATGGGAAAATAAGCTAAATCGAATAAGCGGGAAATAAGCTTTTATAAGCTGAAAGTTTAAACTGCTAAAAGACTATAACAATTAATTTGCACAAGGTAATAAACGAAAAAGACCCCAGGGCAGTTGGTTAAGGTGTTGGTGCGTTGAGGGTGAGGTCGCAGGTTCGAGTCCTGGATCTTACCTTTTTATTTTTATTTTTTAAATTTTTTAAAAAAAGCTGAAATATAAGCTAAGATAACAAATTTTAACAAAACAACTTTTTCTGAAAACTAAAAATTAAGCTAGAAATAAGCTACAAAAGCTAACAGATTATTTAAAAGAGAGTATTTAAAGGTTTTAGACAGAATTTTAAGTTAAGATTTGAGGACTAAAAAGCACTAGAAATAAGCTATGAACCTAAAACAGATTAAGAATGAACTACAAGGACCTAGAAATAGCAAGAAATAAGCAATAGAGAACACTAGATGAGCTAAAAAGGCAAATGAAAAAGGCAGCCTAAGCTAAATCTATGTTTTTGGTATTTTTTTTAGAATTATTATAAAAGCTAAATGCTACTTGCGGCCCTATTAATAAGCTAGAAAAAGTTGACTAAATATCAAAATAAGCTTAAACAAATTAACCTTAATACCTAAAGAGCTTATTATAAGAAAATTAGAACCTAAAACAACATATAGCTTATCTAAATTTACTTGTTAAAACTGACTTATGCAGGCTTAGACTAAACTCTATCTAATGCATAAGGAACCTAAAACAAGCACTAAATCAACACCAAAAAGTAACTTATAAGAACCTAAGCAAATAAGCTGTGTATTAAATCCCTATGACCACAGATTCTAAGAATGGATATAAAATACCTTAAAACTTAAATGTAAACTATAAAAACTTGTCAAAATAGATTATAAGACCTTAAAAGAGATTAATAAAGTAGAATTTGAAACCAAAAAGGCATCAAACAGCAGTAACAGTGGTTACTACTGCTTGACCCAAACACCCCTTTAAAATCAGATTCACCATTTTTAAGCTAGATTAAACTGAATTAAGCTTGGGTTATTAAAAACAGATGATGATATAAGTATATTAGGCACAAATAGCAATTATCTACCACAAATAAGCAGTAAACAATAAGCTACATCATTTAGCTAAAATAAGCTAAAATAGGCAGTTTTATGAAAACACTTTAAACAAAAGACATATAAGCTGAAAATCATAACTAATAAGCAATAATGAGACACAATAAGCGAAATTAAGCAAAATTAAGCAGATAATAAGCAGTAAATAAGCAAAACAGTAAATAAGCATAAAAGTGAAAAGTGAAACTTACTTGATTCTTTGCACAAAACAAGGATTAAATGCTCTTAGAGAGCTTTTCTACAAGCTCCAGTTTGTTGAAAACAAGCTGGTGAGGTCTATAAGCCCGTCCATTATTGGCTTATCATCCAAAATATAAGCTGAGGTAATATGAGAGTGAATTGAGAGTAAAGTGGCTTATTCAGCAAAGCTTTTAGGAGGCTTAGCTGAATAAGCAATTGCTTAGAAGGTAATGAGCTTATCTAAACTTATTTAAGTGATTCCAAAACTCATTTTAACCAATTGCTTATAAGTAAAACAGGAATTTAACACAAGATATTAAAGAAAAACTGAAATTTTATTAAACTTTTGAAAATGTTACAAGCTGAAAATGAAATTACAATATTAAATAAGCTAATTTACACTACTCCTACTCCTAAATCTAGATATCCCAATCAATCTTTAACAATATTAAATAAGCCTTTCAGGAGCGTTTCATCTTCTAATCCTGACCCATCAATCTTTAACAAACTTCTAATCCACCCTTAGATCATCTCCACGCATCAACAGCCAATCATAGTCTTTAGGATCGCCAGCGTGGCATGGGTAGTGTCATATGTGTCATGGATTCCTTCTAGAAGCTTATAAACGTGTGGAGTGGAAAGGTGATTTTACCCTGTGTTCATTAATTGTACTTGTGTAAATAGGAATGAAGAGAAGGGTGAACAGTAAATGTTGACCCTGTTTTACATTTTGACTAAGAAACGGGTTATGGGATTGGGCTTTATCTTATTATCTTGGGCCAGGTCATAGTAAATGGATTGGATTTATATAAGGGCTTATAATAGGCTAAGGGTTAATATACTTCAAGTGATAATAGGCTGACCCGGCCCATTAAAATGGGTACGGGTTGGCCCATTAAAAATGAATACGCCTTCGGCTTTGATTTCTTGCACTTTTTCCATTCCCGTGCTCGGTTTTTGTACGTTTTGCTTTGTTTTTGTCCATTTTTGACATATCCGTTACTTGCACAATGCATTTGACAAAACACACATATACAATGTATTTTACATGTATTTTTGGTCTTTTAAGCTCATTTTATTAGGTAAAAGGTATGTGTATTTAAGCACATACCAAAATAGGCTTAGCTGAATAAGCAATTGCTTATAAGGTAATGAGCTTATCTGAACTTATTTAAGTGATTCCAAAACTCATTTCAACCAATTGCTTCTAAGTAAAACAGGAATTTAACACAAGATATTAAAGAAAAACTAAAATTTTATTAAACTTTTGAAAAGGTTACAAGCTAAAAATGAAATTACAATATTGAATAAGCTGGTAAATAAGCTAATTTACACTACTCCTACTCATAAATCTAGATATCCCAAACTGTGTGAAATCCTCTTCTATTTATAGTGAGGATGTGAACCTTCTAGCCTTTCAGGAGTTTTTCATCTTCTAATCATGACCCTTCAATCTTTAACAAACTTCTAATCCACCCTTAGATCATCTCCACGCATCAACAGCCAATCATAGTCTTTAGGATCGCCAGCGTGACATGGGTAGTGTCAGATGTGTCAGGGATTCCTTCTAGAAGCTTATAAACGTGTGGAGTGGAGAGGTGATTTTACCCTGTGTTCGTTAATTATACTTGTGTAAATGGGAGGGAAGAGAAGGGTGAAAAGTAAATGTTGACCCTGTTTTATCATTTTTACTAAGAAACGGGTTATGGGATTAGGCTTTATCTTATTATCTTGGACAGGTCATAGTAAATGGATTGGATTTATATAAGGGCTTATAATAGGCTAAGGGTTAATATACTTCAAGTGATAGTGGGATGACCCGACCTATTAAAATGGGTACGGGTTGGCCCATTAAAAATGAATACGCCTTCGGCTTCGAGTTCTTGCACTCTTTCCATTTTCGTGCTCGGTTTTTGTACGTTTTGCTTCGTTTTTGTCCATTTTTGACATATCCATTACCTACACAATGCATTTGACAAAACACACATAAACAATGTATTTTACATGTATTTTTGGTCTTTTAAGCTCATTTTATTAGGTAAAAGGTATGTGTATTTAAACACATACCACATATCATGTCATTGCAACAACTAAAAACGTTCACACCAACTAAACAATGATCCAGCAGCCTCTTTGATAAAAGCCTCAGCCTCGGCCCACTTAAATTTCACCCATTCAAATTGCCAATCCACACCTATAACAAATACGAAATCTTAAGGAAAGTATCTTAACAACAAACCCCCGACCCAAAAAAAAAGCCGATCAATGGTCAAAGAAAACAAAAAACAGAGCTGAGAACGTGCACGCCCAACTACATAGACAACCGCGATGTTGCATACCTCGAGGACCGACCGACCGCAAATTACACGTTCACACTTCTGGTCCCGTTTTCAAGCACAATATATACATATTAAACGTGATACCACGTAATTATGATTAAAAAGAACATTGTTTCAGTTACTAATTTGTATCTAATAAAATATAATGAAATCAGGTTACAAAATAAGTTATGATATCACCTGCTCGTTTTCTGTTGAACATAAAAGATTTAAGATTTTTTAGAAGTTGTTGTCTAAAATATCAAAATCATTGCCAAATTGGATTTAGATAAAATCCTTTGTTAATATTTTGGTAGTAGAAGTCACACATACCCCGTCTTCTCTTTTATTCCGGCTATGGTTTTGATTAGTCTTGCTATTTATTGAGCATGACAACGCCTTAAAGTACTCCTGCATAAAAAGAACAATATCAATGATTGAGTATTAAGTAAAGCAAAAAGAATGTTACTGATAGATTCAAAATACTCGCATTTGATACTTATGATTCCTATGGTCAACTTAACATAACAAAACAAAAGTCAGCTATCAAAGACAAATTTTGCGTTTAATGATTGCAGGTAAACGAACCTATTTAGTGACTTATCTTTCGGGCTCTTTATGGAATGGGTGCTATTGAATATAGTTATTCTTTTATAAATGAATGAAATTAGACCATCGTTATTGCGGATTGTGTGAACCGCTGGGATTAACGATTGAGCATGTAAATGCCAATCAATTTGAAAGGGTTGTTGAGTAGCTTGTGAGAAAACATGTGCTTGAGCTAAACCTGTGAGAAACACAGAATTACAAATCCATAAGAGGAAAACATTACCTACTGAAGAAGTTAAAAAAATTGATGATCACCTTCAGATGCAACCCTTAAACATTCCAATTTGTCATCAGACGCAAGTGAATATTCAAAACCGGGGCGGACGTGTGCCCAGGCAGCGTACAAATGGCTACCTTAGATTTAAGACGCCTCCGAATGGATCAATCTACAGATGGAAAACATTGGGTGGACAAACTTTAGAAAATAGTGTTTTCATTTCCTTATGCTGAAAAAAATGCAATCAGACTCGAAAAGAGGACAGAAAAAAGGATTAAAAGAACCATCAGATCTTGCAAAAGCAGAAGAAGACCCATAACGTAAAATGTTTCTTCGGATGAATCTTTAATGCTTCATTCAATTTCGACAACACAACTACAAAATCAAAATGAAAATAGCAGAAAATAAGCAGCTTAATAAGCTACCCCAAAACCCCCATTCCAACATGCTTGCTTCAAAATGCAAGAAAATATGAATATGTTATCAAAAATTATTGAAAAATAAGCAGCCTAACAACTTACCTGCTCATTGCATTTTGACTCACCATTAAACCACAAAACATTAAACCAAAATTACCTACTCACTTTCCGGTCAGCACATCATAAGAATGAAATCACAACAGATAACCATATCAAACCTAACACAAATTAAGCAATAGTATCCCATAAATTATTCACGTAAAAACTACTATAAAGCAATATAATCTGGTAAGTTATTCGTATATAAGAAAAATAAAGCAGCTAATTGAAAAATAAGCTACTAAACAAATAAAACAATAACGTGAATCCATAGCACGATGTAATAAATAGAGATATAATTAACCTAACATAAGCATGGATAATGATTGAAAATTAAGCTCGATAAAATAAGGAACAGACTGACTGACCTAGGGTTCGGATTAATTAAGATGATGAGATCCGATTGATTTGTGTATGAGAAAATGGGAGAAGGAGAAGAGGGAAACACGTGTCTGTGTGAGAAAATAGGAGAAGGAGAAGAGGGAAACACGTGTGTAGGTGACACTCTCTATTCGGATTGCATTGAATAAAGACCCGGGTTTAACCCAAATTCCATTAAGTGGGTCGGGCCGGGTGCATTAAACTAGATATCTTGGTTATTGTAGGGTTTTACAATAATTCAATTCGTACAGGGGTGGTGAGCCGAAAAGAAGAAAAGGAAAAAAAAGATTGTTCGCAGTTGGGTATAGGGCAAACCCTTCGGGGGTTGTCATGGCGTTCGACTAGGGGATCAAGAGCATTAATTTCGCACAACTTGTAATTATACTTTAACTTTTTGTGGTCAATTTAATTATATTATTTTGGCTTATTGGATCCATCCATATAATTGTTGATGTTATTTTTTTTAGTTATGTTTTATTATTTGTTCTTGGCATTTAATTATTTTAATTATCTTATGATTATTATATTATGATCTCGTTATTTTATTGTTTTCTTTAATTATATTATTTTGGCTTGTATGTGTACTTGAACCTTCTATTCTTTTCCCTTTTCTGAGTGTTTGCATGAATGATTGACTGTTGTTACGGCGTAACCAGTCACATGGTTACGGCGTAACATGTATGAAAAATAAAAAAAATCCGTTTTGGACTTGGATATGATGTGCCTTGGTAGTGCTCGTTATGGCGTATTTGAGTCTGAAACACAAAAAATAGTTTGGGCATTGCTTGAACCTTAAAATTTTATTCATGCGTCAAGTAATTGCCATTAATGTATGCTCATCTTTTTGCTCAGTTTTATTACACATTTAATGCACAGGTTTGTTAGTGTGCAGGATGAGCAAATATTTACCGGTTGAGGAGATGACATGAAGATTGGACATGTGTGGAGGTGTCCAAATAAGCATGTGATGGAGGCTAGAGTCGAACTTAACGACTCTTTAAGTAAACAAAAGTCCTATCCTTTTAATTGTTTTCTGCATTTAGGTGGTTTTGTATATTTCTTACTTGGTTTTGCAGGGTCTAACAGCAAGGGGGCGGTATTCAAAGTCACATTTCCTTGTTATTGTGTGGTAAGATTGATGCCAATGGCAACGATTACGGCGTAAACAATATTAGTTACGCCGTAATCATTGAAGTTGCGGCGTTATCCTTTTCATGGTTACGCCGTAACTAGACTTAATCAAAAAATTTAAATGGTCATCCACATGATTACGGCGTAACCTAATCCTTGGTTACGCCGTAATCCCTTCTTGTAAATCATTAAATCATTTGAAATTTTACAAAACCGTGTATATTGGTAAACGAACTTTGTGGGTATGTTCTCTAGAAACCCTCACGAGATTTTACTCGTCCACTTGGGCCACCAAGTGGTTTAAAAGGCTTGTTGCATACGCTAAATGCAACCGTGATTCCTACAAAAGTGAGTTAGGTTTATTTGTATAGTTTTGTATATTTTGTGCTATTATGCTTTTTGTCCAGGTTTATGCTTTTGGTATTAGTCTTTCTTGCAGTTATACAGGGAATGCACAGGACGAGGTGCTAAGATACTAATCAAGCTGCAAGGAAGCATCCCAAATCGTCCTGGTTGAATGTTATTTTGGATGATGAAGAAGTTGCATGTGATGGTAGATGTTGCTCAAAGAAGAAGACTTGGAGCATTGCTTAGAGCATGTTGTCTCTTCATATCACCGAGCAAATCCAGGGGAGTAATCCGTTCCATTTCTAACCCTTCCTATTTAAATTTTATATACTTATGTTTGACTCAAGTAGGGGGAAGGGATTAGAAATAAACACCCATTTGATTATACTTACCTTTATTTTTCTAGTTTACTTTGAAAAATGTTTTATTAATAAAATTTTGACATGTTTTTTGTTACTTAACTAGTTAAGACTATACTGAGCACACCTACCTTATTATTCCATTGTGTGAGGATAAGTCTTTTCGTTTTCCCCTTATACATAAATTCATTAAAAATGAGTGTGCCAGTGGCTGTAGTAGACTTTAGAACTTGGCCTGGTATATCTTTTCGAGACCACAATAATGAGCATTGCACCTAGTGTAATCGGTGTAGATGTGATAAAAGATAATTTTAGGATTAACCCCAAATAACCCATCCATGTTATGTTTGTGACTTCTCACACTGATTAGTTAACCCTCCTGTTAAACCCCTTGTTGCACTCATCTTTAGTGCAAGATACCCCTAGTACAACATGTTGAGCCTTTCTTTTCATTTTGTAACCCAATATATGTTGTTTCGTTACACCTATCGCCTACCCTACCATGTAGTTTCTTAGCCCATGATCCGGGAGTTGTTGGTTAATTTTGGTTTCACTGGTAAAAGTCGCAGGTTAGGAAAGAGGGTATTTGAAGAAAAGACGGGTTTTAAAGATAGTTGATCTTGAGTGGGGGGATGCTTATGTATATATGTGTCTGTAATGTGATTCATTGTATCCTTGTCTTGCATAAAAAAGAGAATAAAGAGCATGCAAGCAAGTGTTTATTAGTCAGCTTATATGTCATATAGTTATAGTATCTCCGCCTTGTCCAGCTGGCGATGATTCCGTCTTTATTAACGGGTAATTCATATAAACCCGTACATTTCTATCTCTCCTTTTTATTATAAGTCAATTTGTACAATAAGAGCAATATACAATTCAAGTGGGGGGAAGGGAGATATATAAATGAGGTATTTGGTGAGATCATGTGCTAATTTGGCCTAAAATTTTAATTTTTTTAGCACATAATCAATTGATGATGAAGACCGAGTTAATGCATTTCAATATATTTCATATGCATTAACTCGTGTATTATGAAGACCCCTTGACTTTTGACCCTCGTTTTTACCTTATGGGATTTGAATGCGACCAATGACGGGGATATTGTGGACTTAGAAAACTATTTGTTTTGTGTTTTTATTTAACAACAATTAAATGTGCATCCCATGTCTTTATCCTACCCCCCTATATTCATGCTCCATCCTAGACCACGTTTTGCTCGAATGAGGAGTGAGCACATCATACCGTCTCAACCGTCGTTACAGAAGGAAGTGTGGTTTGTCACCCTTGTTGGTGTAACTCTTTGGTATGAAATATAATGAAAGATCCAAAAACCCGAAAGCTAATGGATGTGTCAACCCATTTGCCATTTTGAACATTGTATCTAGACTCTAGTAAGTGTATCTAACGTAACCTGGCCAAGCTATGATAGAATACTCGCCATGACTCTAAGCATTGAGTTATTCATAAAAAATGGTAACACAAGAAAGTGAAGCATTAGTGTGATTCGTTTTTCCTTTTTGTTAGGTTCTCGGAAAATTGGAATTTTCTATAATAAGTAATTTTTACACTTCAATATCATCTGGATAACTAGGGATAATATTTGTTTAAAGAATTATTTAAAAGGTTTCTACTGAGGGAAATAGAATCAAGTGGGAGAAATCTTTCATAAAATCAAATATTAATTACTTTTTTCATATCACATCCCGGCTTTTATTGCCTTGCTTATATCACTCTTTATATGAATTCGATATTATTTCAATGTAATTTGTGAATTCAGAAAATTAAGGCATTGGAACGAAAAATTGCGAAAAGGCCAAATTATACTGATACTAAATAATTTAGTAGAGGTAACAAAATCTTATGGAGTGGAAACTAAATATTTCTACAGAATGTAGCCTACAGGCCAAATGAAGAATAGTATCACTACTATATTATTTAGTAGGGGTACTATATTTTTATTAATTAATGATGCCGAAATTGGAAGCTTTGAAGATGTTACGGCGTAACGGCCCGCCGGGTTACGCCGTAACCACTTAGTTATTACGAAGATTTGAAAGATCACTTAATTAATATGAAGATTCGGTGCTGACAAGGCTTTACGGCGTAACATCACATATAGTTACTCCAAAATCATTTATTATGGAAAAGATTTTGATGATTGACTAAGGGTTACGGCGCAACGCGATTATTAATTACCCCGTAAACAAAATATCACATAAAGAAGGAAAGCCGCGTCATAAAGGTTATGGCGTAACCGTGTATTGGGTTATGCCGTAAAGTCACAGGGACTAATATTGTGCGAAAGTTATACATTGTTTGCGCGCGAGAGATTCACCCTGATAACTCCGAGACGTAAACTCAGCGCATAAATGAACCAAAGAATCCTATTTATATATAAATAGATATCAATGAAATCACACCAAGATAGTACCGCAGCGACTGCCGCGGACATAATTTTTTGCTTATTTTTTTCCGAATTGATTATATAAGAAGTCCCCAACGGGGCTTTATTTTTTTGCGAATTACTATAAGAAGTTTCATTTCAAACATTATTAATGTCATTAGCATAAGTCGAAAAACCAAAAAGGCTTAGCATAAGTCAAAAAACCAAAAAGGGTTGTCATTATCCGCAATGTATCTATCGTCTCTGGCTAGGTTTCTCTTCCATATTCTCTGCATATTTAACTTCATTTCTTCATTTAACCCAACCCAACTACATTACAAAGCAAATCAGCACATGTTATTCTCCAATACCGTATGCAATAAAGAATTATAGTTATTAATTAAGTAGGTATAATTACTAACCGTATAAAGCATCACCTGATGCACTCCGCATAAGATCTGGTCAAAGTTACACAATAATTAGTGACAATGACAAAAACAATGTTAAAAAAAACACACAATAACAGTAGAAAATAAATTACCAGGATTATCACGTAGTGCCTTTACAGCATCGAAGTGCTTGTACTTATACGCGGATACTTCTCGATCAGCTTTTGGAGGGCCGGAAGGCAAGGCACAATATATAGATAACATCAAATTAGTATTAAGAAATGCTCGTTTAACAGAGTTTTCACCTATAGTTAAGCAGAAAGGCGTATAACTCATGTACATTATATCAGATAGTGAAGGAGTGTGCCTAGCCTGCATAAATTTATAGGTACAGTGTGGGTCATCGCTAAAAACAGCCCCGCTCCGCTTTTGCTTCTTCTAAGTCAACATAGTGGAGACAGACCCTGTAACCACTTCGTAGGAAGCTAACTTATAGCAAACACTAAGCAGCTGGCATTTATTGTTGTTACAATACTTATCCATCTTGGCTTCTTTACGATAACTCCTTTAATTTAGAAAAGTCACTAAGCTGAAAAAAATTTGGGTAAAAAAAGCGGCTAACAGAATTTAATGGGATTAGATTAATGACTTTTAAAGGCCTCTGTTTAAAGTTCTATTAATCGCATAATGGGTATTTAACCGTTTCACAAATTCTACCTATTTAAGTGACTAACTGCTTAAATGATGAAAGTGGTTGCAGCAGCGCTACTGGAACTTACCAATGCATAAATTCACATGTTTTTATCATGAGAAATGGTGTAACAGTTTTTAGTAAGTTACTTCAAAGTGCTTATTGGAGATAACACTAAAATTAGAAATGTATTAAAATTCAAAGTTTCTAAACATCTGTATTGCATTCATTTAAATATTCGAAATGCCATTTCCTAAAGTGCTTATTTTTAAGAAGTGTTAAATTCAAAAATAACAACATACCACATCGCTCGACTGTTCGTATTGTTTTCCTATGGTTTCCATCGAATTCTCACGGTCGAAAAGTCCAACATCGATAGTTGTCTTCAGCTCACATATAGCCTTCCAAGTACCTGGAAAATGTCAATTTACATGATCACTATGCAGGAATGTCACCATTTCCAAGACCAAAAAAAGAGCAACATTTCATATTTGCTTCTCAATAGAAACGCACAACTGGTTTTAGAGTGGGGCCAAAGAGGTCTCTATTATGCTATATAATTGACTAATATCTCAAAACGCCTGCAATGCAACTTATGTTTCTTAGTTTTCCAAAAAAAGAAAAATAGGAGAACACACTTGCTTAAGCGTTGATCTAAAACAGAACCTATCCCATATCATATATCAACAATAAAATTAATGTAGAAATGCACATTAGATTGGCTTACACCCCATTTGCTCTAAACAGTATGGAATAGCTTTTACTATAACAATAAACTATGAAGCACCTAAAAGAAGCTTACTCAAACACCCCTTAGACTCAACCCACTTTTCAATTGCAGGAAAAAGGCCAAGTAACTTCGTCACCCTATTTCTTCCATAACTCGGCCTTTGATTCATACCTGCAATTATAGAAGTTAGAAAAGTTAATAGATAATATAAAGTAGCAATCATATGACACATGGAATAATACAAACTGAATGAATAGAATTGTTTTCACCCTGGGAGCTGAGCTGGCAACATATACAATGTAAACCAATTTATCTAAATCTTATGATGTGCTACTGGGACTTTTAGAATCAACAATAATTACAACAAAATAATACACAAAACATTTGATTAAATAGTTAGAATCTGAGAATACATACCTTACATTAGGTGGGTTTAAAAGGGAGATGTGCAACGTCGGTTGTTCTGTTGTTCGAAAGGTTGCTGTTAAAATAGCATCAAATGAGCAACTTTCCATCGGCCAAACAAAAAAGAGAAAAAAACCTGGAAAGAAGATATAGGAGAAGTTAATAGTTCATTTGTCTCCACTTTAGCACAATGGTTATAAATGGAATTCTAGATATAATATTTTGGGCTACGGTTCAATGAAAACCTTTCTACTATATTCTTTTTCGACCCTTCGATGCGTTCTTTAGTGACAAAGTAATAAACGCTGAAGAAAAACAGGTAAACCCCAAAAAAATAAACGTGACACAAAGTTTATATCAGTTTAGTTGTAAAGCATTAAAACAAACATTGTTCAAACATAGTTTGAATATATAAATGTGAAATTGATTACAATGCTTTATATACATATAAAACATAGTTTGAATATATAAAAGCATGTGCAGTCGTTTTACAATGTAGTAAAGTTTTGTTGAAATTGTTTGTACCTGTTGTTTCGCTTGATGAAGGCTTCGCCATTTCAAATTTTTCTTAGTGACTACTAATTGAACGCTGTCCGACATTCTGGAGTTAAAACCTAAAATTTAACCGTAAAAGAAAAAAACTAACATAATATATCAAAATATTATTAACAGCTTTTAAACAGGTTATAAACTATTGTACTTTTATCTCAATCTCCTCTGCACCTGAAACATAACAACACTTTTTCCTCCTCCCCCACTTTCACGAACGCAGCTGTAACCACCACTTCACTAGGTGGTGTTTGTTTCATTAAGATGTTTTGAGTCTGAATCTGACTACCACATCTTATTGGTAAGATGTGGCTATAAAGTCTGAATCTGAATGAAATAATGTTGTTTGTTTTTTTATAATTGTCTGAATGAGTTTAATTGTCCGTTTTTAAGTATATATTAAAAAATAGCAATACGATGAATAAACAGTTTGTGTAAAACGCGAAACAAAATACTTAGTCTTAAATTTAACACAATAATAAACCATTAAATAGGTTGGCGGGTCAGAAAACCCCGACCCAAACCTGATCCATTTAATCTATATATATAGTTGGGTTGGCGGGTTAAATAACTTACATTGGATTGAATAGGTTAAACGGGTTTCGGGTTGACCATCTAACCCGTTTTATATACAAAAGTTGGCACATTACACGGGTTAAACAAGTTAAAGGGTTGCGCGGTCGACCCGAAATACATACCTTACATTAGGTGGGTTTAAAAGGGAGATGTGCAACGTCGGTTATTCTATTGTTCGAAAGGTTGCTGTTAAAATAGCATCAAATGAGCAATTTTCCATCGCCAAACAAAAAAGAAAAAAACCTGGAAAAGAAGATAAGAGAAGATAAATAGTTCATTGTCCACTTTAGCAAATGGTTATCAAAATGGAATCTAGATATAATATTTTGGGCCTACGGGTTCAATGAAAACCGTTCTACTATATTCTTTTCGACCTCGATGCGTTCTTTAGTGACAAAGTAAAACGCAGAAAAACAGTTAAACCCCAAAAAAATAAATGTGACACAAAGTTTATATCAGTTTAGTTGTAAAGCATTAAAACAAACATTGTTCAAACATAGTTTGAATATATAAATGTGAAATTGATTACAATGCTTTATATACATATAAAACATTGTTCAAACATAGTTTGAATATATAAAAGCATGTGCAGTAACAGGTACACATGGTTAAACGTTTTACAATGTAGTAAAGTTTTGTTGAAATTGTTTGTACCTGTTGTTTCGCTTGATCAAATGCTTCCAGCCATTTCCAAAATTCTTCTTAGATGACTACATAATAGAAGAGTCCGGCATATGAGTTAAAACCTCAAAATTTAACCGAAATAAAAAAACTAACATAAGTATATCAAAATATTAAAGCTTTTAACAGGTTAAATATGTACTTTTACCTCAATCTCCTTTGCACCTGAAACATAACAACACTTTTTCCTCCTCCTCCACTTTCACGAACGCAGCTGTAACCACCACTTCACTAACACCCGGCGCCATATCTGACACTCCCAATATCCAAAATCAAATCATAGGAACTAAAAAAACACCAAAGTTTATAAAAGCCACTGATTAACAAAACCCCCAAATTATGACAAAACCCTAATTAAAAAAAACAATTTTTATATATCTATAAGTTGTAATCTGGTACCTTTTTTGTGTTTCTGAATTTTGTTTATCGAAGCCAGATAGGGAATGCTATTCCAATCTTCTTCCTCACCCCGCCGACATGATGCTCCTCAACTATTTTTGTGTTTCTGAATTTGTCAACACAGTGTAGGAAGGGATGCAATTTTGAGACTATTAAAGAATGGAGATGGTTCTGGAGTATCTGTTTATCAAAAGTATGTAAGAGACAATACTGACGACTGAGAATTATTTAGAAGTTTGGTGAATGAGGAGTATAAAGGGGAAAATGGACTGGACTTTGTCTTTGGGCTGGACTAATGTGAGCGGGCTGGGCCATCTACAGTTGTTAAATTGTACAGTAGTTTTTTCAATTGCTATGATTATATATATAATAACTTGGGCTTGTAATTTGTTTTCAAATGGGCTTCACAAAGAAATGTTTAGTAGATGGACATGGTTAATAGTTGACCTAGTAAATAAACGTCTGGCTTTCTTTACTAATAGTTGTTGTACATACACACGTCCAAATTAAAATACCATGGGGAGATAAGCGATCTTTTATCGACTAAAGAAGGGTTTTTTTATATTTTTTAAATTCTTGTTTAATTTGATACTAGAAGGTAATATTTTAGGGTTATATCAATAAAGCAAGGGGTTTTACACACGAGATACTTTATTAAGTTCGGTGTTGTGAGGTTTATATCACAAGGTTATCAGAATAAGGGTTTGGACAAAAATGACGGGGACCAAATTTGACATCAAAAAATTCGATGGGAAGAATGACTTCAGGTTATGGCAGGTAAGGATGAAGGCTTTGCCGTATTGGAGGAATTACCTGTAACCACGATTGTGGCGTACGATAACGTCATTAAGAATAATTCTTACACACATTGATCTTGTATTTGGGTGATTGGTCCTTCAAGAAGATCACTAAGGAGACGACTGCAACAGGGATTTGAAAAAAGTTAAAGGCTTTATACATGACAAAGACTTTAGCTAATCGCTTGTACTTGAAGAAGAAGTTATACACTTTCAATATGCATCTGGGTAAGAGTTAGTCTGAACATATTGATCAGTTTTATAAGCTCGTTGGTGACTTAACGGCTATAGATACTGTCATATCGTATGTGGATCAGACATTGTTATTAATCACATCTTTGTCACCGTCTTATGATAATTTTATGGAGACTTTTTTATATGGTCGGGATACTTTAAAGCTGAAACACGTGCTCGCGACACTTAATTTTAAAACTCAATTAAAATTTAAGATAATGAATTTTTATGTCTTCAATAGGCCTAAATATAGAGAAATTACACCAAATAACAAGTATTGTTTAAGTAATTTACCGTCCTAGAGGAAGTAGGAGAGCTCCCACACTTCTAGACGAGTAATCCACCTAAGTATCTGAAAGTAAGACAGAAAACCCGTTAGCTCGCCCTAGGTGTTGACCCAGGACCAAGCTCGGGTGTGAGAGTAAGTACTTTTGTAAGAGCCGAAGGGGCTATAAGTAATAGCCGAAGGGACTATAAGTAATAAATATGTGTGTGGTGAAATTAATGCTGCCCCTCAAGTAGTAAATGCTTGGGTATTTATACTACTTGACGTACTGTTTGGAAATACTGTTCCTGACACCTCGGGAATGAAGGAGACGACCTATGCCTAGCCTTTGCCTTGGGTGTCGGTACTCCTTGGAGACATCGCTCCTTAATTCCCGGGATAGTGATGTTGCATAAGTGTTTGTTATTGTCCAACGGTTTAAAGAGGGGTCTCTCTTTATCGAGTTTAGCGTTCTGTCTTCTTTTGGGTTGATGTAGTGCGCCCGTCCGGACCCGTCTGACCCGTTCGGATATGGGGCCCGTCCGGCATATACGCGGACATGTCCCCCCAGTATTACTCTAATAGTCGCAAACTATTAGAGTGATACTTAAAAGTGCTCAATTGAAAAGGGCCGGATCAATGTTTACTTTCGTCCCCTCGTTTACCTCTTTTCTCTTTTTTTTTATTCTCTTTTTTTTTTTTTTAAACGTCTTCCTTGATGAATATGGGACAAAACCCATAATTACAGTGGGTTAAAATTCATTACTCGCTCTCGCCCCCTTTCATCTGGGACGAACACGTGGCACACATCTTGCAACGGAGGGTCAGGATTGGGCCTTGCCAGCTGTGTGATATGTTGCCGCGACCCAAAGCCCGATGCTTTGTCTATAAATAGCCCTCCGCTTCTTTTTTACTGCGTGTAAAATCTTGAGCCGAACATCCCTTCTTCTTTCTGCTCTTCGTACTTTCAGGTATATACTCCTTCCTTTGTATTTTTGATAATTTGTCCCCTCCGGTATCTTTGAAAATGTCCGAAGAGGATCAACACGTGGAGACCGTCCTACCTGTTAAGTCTGACATGCATTCCTACTCATCCACTATGACTGCCAAGGATGTAAAGGCTTTGGCCTTCAAGCATAACATTCCTTTAGATCTGCATCCGGTGGCCCTTACTGCCGAATGGACTATGGATAAGTTACCGGATGATTCTATAGGTCTTTACGAACAACATTTTGAGTTTTCTGGAGTTAGGGTGCCGTTTTCCACCCTTCTTTTGGCTGTGCTTGACCATTTCCGCGTACACATCTCTCAATTAGTACCTATAGGGTTGACTCGGCTGGCCCTGTTCGAATTATATTGTCAGAGTCTACACATTGTTCCTTCGGTGAACTTGTTCCGTGTATTCTATAAGATCGGCAAACAAGGGGATTGGTTTACTCTGAGAGGAAGGGTTGGTCAAGGATCCGACGGAGATGATTTTTATCGAGACCTTTTCCGGTTCTGAAAGGGTGGAAGAAAAGTTTTTTTTTTTAGATCGAAGAATCTATTCACTCCAGGCCATGGCCGGAGGCCATCACGATTTTTCTGACATACATGATCCTCTTCCGACCGATGGCTTTCGCGCTTCTGATGTTGTGACATTGACCAATCAGAGCATCGATATTAGACCCATACCCTCCGGGCTACTTTTCCACGCCAGGTTGGCCACCACTTGGGAGTTCTCTGGATTTCTTCCAAGTTTCAAAGATACCGAGGGGAATGGTAATGACCCATTATTACTTATTTATGGCCCCTTCCCTTTTTTCTTGTTAGAGGGTATGCTTTTTCTTTTTCCTGAATCGTTTTTTCCCTTTTTTTTTGCAGTTGTCACAATGTCTGAGTATCTACGATTCCCTTTCTTGGATGGTGCTACTATCGAACAAGGTGATGCCCTTTCCGCTTGAGACGCTATTACCTTACATACCACTGGTCCTTTACCTGCCAACCGATCTCTTCCGAAAAAGACTGCCAGGTTGAAGGAAGTGGAAATTCCTGATCCCAAAATTGTTGCTATCAGGGAACGGAAAGCCCGTGCGGCTGCTAAAAAGCGAGCTGAGAGAAAAAGAGCTGCTGGTGGTGAGGGTGGTTCGAAGGGGAAACCGAAGAGGCGTAAGGTTTCCGTTGTCCATCCCGAGGAGGAGGATTCTACTGAGGAGGCCTCTTCCACGAGTCCTCTTCGAACCGTTGCACCCGATCCCTCCTTTCTGCTAAAAGATGTTGATGAGGGAACTGCTGAGTCTCGAGAAGACGAACATGTCAGCGTCCCTCATCACGATTCTGCTAACACCACTCATAATCATACTGTAGATCACGACGAGAGCTTTGGTGAGTCAAGAGGACACGGAGAGACGGTTGAGACTCATCCTGCCGATGAGACCAGGCTGACTGAGAGTCCCGTTCCTGCCCGGAATCCTGAAAAGACGGTTGTCCAAGACCTTGTTCCCATGGTCCGCTCTAACCTAGCTGGTATGTTTGTATATCCTTCGAGATTTCTTTTCTTGCGTATGCCTTTGTGTATTTTCCTAACTTGGTCTTATTTGTTAGGAGATCATGCCGATGGAGCTGAGTCCTCCCGTCCTGGTTCTGTTTATGTTCCCGAATGGACCATCCACCGGAGGTCTCGAGTGGACACTCCTGAGGAGTGTAGGGAATTGTTGACACATCTGGCCCCCCCTGCTGTTAGAGAGGAGATGAATGCTTATGACAATAGTACCGCCATGGAAAGGGCCTGGTTTAGTATTGCCCGAGGAGCCATGGCTCAAACTGATGCTCTCCTCCGGTTTGAAGCTCTTTATGATGCCCATCTGGCCTTGAAAGAAAGATGTGAAGATGTAACCCGCCAACTTGTGAGCACCCGGACGGACTTTACCCATGCGTCTAACTTGTACAATACTTTGTCCAACAGATATCAGCAGGTCCGAGGAGAGCATGCCGGTTGCGCTGAGAAATTGATTAATGCTGAGCAGGAGAGGGATGAGTTGAGGGCTGTTGTTTAATGTGATAAAGTCTCTCATAAATTAAAGAGTTCGGAAGATGAACTGCTAGATAAAAGACCTCTGCTTTGGTCTTTTTATTGATCGGGTGTTCAAAACGAGCAGAGGGGCTGTTGAGAATGAGAGTTGAGTCTAGACTCGGGTACTTTGAAAAAGAAAAGATTGATTCCATTGGGAAGCTCCTTCCTACAGTTGTCAAGCGTCTTTTGAATAGCCATGAGTATAAGGAGAGCTTGTCCATTCTTTTCAATTTAGCCATTCAGGCCGGGTGGGCCAAAGGTTTAGCTGTGAAGCGATCTGAGAAGGACCTCATGGATGTATTGAGGGAGGTCCAAGGCTTTGTCCTCTACTCCGATACGAGGGTCACGACCGTCGGAGTATGACAATATCTTTACCAAGACTTTATCCTTTTGTAGAGAAGATTTTCAGGCCTTCCTTGTGGACTGTCAGGAGCTCTAAAGAGTCTGCTCGCTCCTCCCCCAGACGCCCCGACCCGAGTTAATCCGCCCTCCCAAGCTCCTGATGGTTCCAAGTCTGTGCCCGAAGGGGCTAATGTGTAATAGATTTTTTATGCAGACATGTATGTAATAAGTAGATGTACTTTTGACTATTTCCAAACATTGTACCATTTTGCCGAGAGTCTGCTGAAGACTTTCTTTTGTCGCGCTTTACATGCTTTTGTTATGCCTTGTTTTGCTGTGCTGTCTATTGTGTCTTATTATTATGCGCACTTTGGCAACTTTATGGTCACTATAATGATCTTTCTCCTATTGTGCTTTATATATTTTTTGTAGTGCCTTGTCTTGCTGTGCTTCCCTTTACCTAGTATGTCTTATTTTCATGCGCCTCTTGGCAATCTATGGTCCCTAGGATTTTATTTATGATTATAACCATTATTTGTAGGTTTGGCCTGTTCGGCCGGACTGAAACCCTTCGCTTGACCAGTCCCTGTGACGGGTCTGGTATTTATTATATCCAAAGGGGCTAAGCCCTTTAGTATGATTTATTAGTCCCTGTGACTTAGTTGTCTGTGGGTTTTTCATATCCGGAGGGGCTAGGCCCTTCGGAATGGTTTATTAGTCCCTGTGACTTAGTTGTCTGTGGGTTTTTCATATCCGAAGGGGCTAGGCCCTTCGGAATGGTTTATCAGTCCCTGTGACTTAGTTGTCTGTGGGTTTTTCATATCCGAAGGGGCTAGGCCCTTCGGAATGGTTTATCATATACGGAGGTTATAACAATCATTCATCGGAAAATTGCTCTCCCCATCGAAATTTGGAGTACGAGCTATCACATTCATTAGTCAAATATAACATGTAGAGATACAAAACTCATAAGATATTAAAACCTACAAATAGCATTTGCGTAAGTTGATAGCGTGCCAAGTCCGAGGGACTATCTTGTCCTCCATTGTTTGCAACTTGTAAGAGCCATTCTCGAACGCTTCTGTAACCCTGTACGGGCCTTCCCACTTGGGACCCAGCTTCCCTTGATCCTCCACTCTGCTCGCCTCATTCCTTCGATACACAAACTCTCCCGGCCTAAATCCTGCCGGGCGTACCTTCTTGTTGTAGTACTGTTCCATTTTTGACTTGTATTTGGCTTCTCGTACGGCGGCCGCTTCCCTTCGTTCCTGTAGTAAGTCCAGGTTCAAGCGCTGCTCTTCCTCGTTGAATTCCTCCCTAATCATCAACGTCCGGTAGGACGGCATGCCTATTTCTGCCGGAATAACCGCTTCACTCCCGTAGGTTAGCCTGAAGGGAGTCTCGCCATTGCTTTGCTTGATTGAAGTGTGATGGGCCCACAACACATTTGGCAATTCGTCTACCCATCATGCCTTTTCCCTTCCTAACCTGGTCTTGATTCCCTCCATAAGGCTTTGGTTTGCCCTTTCGACTAACCCGTTAGCCTGTGGATGAGCTACCGATGTATTCATCTGTTGAATCTCAAACCTTGTACACCAACTTTTGAAGGGGTCGCTTACCAGTTGTGCTCCATTTTCCGTGACAATGACTCTTGGGAGACCATATCTACATATGATGTTGTCTATCACGAAATGGATTATCTCCTTGCCAGCTATCTTGACAAGTGGCTTTGCCTCCACCCACTTGGTGAAGTAATCGATGGCCATAATTACGAAATTAGCTCCTCCTCTGGCTAGAGTTAACGGACCAAGTATGTCCATTCCCCACTGATAGAAGGGCCACGGGGCCATAATGGAAGTCATGAATG